>MJUU01017069.1:178937-203575 GCA_002080025.1 Modiolus philippinarum | reverse complement strand
AAAAAAAAAACACACTAGCAGTGTGAACCCCTGCAAAAACTGAGATTTCATCAAGTGCTACAGAAGGGTAAGCATGATCTGCACATTGCGTAGAATCCTTCACACTGCTAGTGAAAAAGACCGGTTTTGTCACAGTCGATGTTTGTTACTCTTATAATAAACTTTGGATCTACCAAAAATATCTTCTTATCTGTGAAATAGAAACATTGTATCATAATGATGACCGTGGAACTTCTGCAGAGGCAGTTGCAACAATGAATTAATTATCAAAATTATGACGTATTCTTGAGATTTGCATGTTAATATTTTTTTCTAAACATATTGATAAAAATCAATTCACTTTTAACATTTCCAAAGTCTAAGGAAATACGGCTCATCTTGCAATTGACAAAAGTCAATGAAATGTAAAATGTATATCATTGACCCTGAATTGATAATGGATCTTGTAGTACTATCAAATGATATTACAAAAAGGTGTCCATTTATGAATTAAGACACAAAATTTACATTAGGATTTCAAGACAGGGAATCCTATTATATTTTGCACTTCCACGTTCGCTTTAATGTATAATCAAAGATACATGACGGAAAATGACTCTTTCACGGGAAGTATTTAAAAAAGCGTATAAATCTTAAGCATTATATGTAGTTACAACAATGGCAGTAGAATACCGAAGGAACAAAGGAGTGGAATTTACAGATCGAAGTCCAAAGACATGGCCAAAACGAAGACACAGAAAACAATGACGTTAGACAGATACAAAGCTAAGAAATAGAAAAAAAAACAAACTGAGAATGTCATCAGGTGCTCCGGAAGGATAAGCACGTCCTGCTCTGTTAACAGCACCCGTCACACGGTCAGTGAGGAATATATGTTTTTGAAAGATCTGTTATGTAGCCCATTGGCGGATCCAGAGGGGGATTCCGGGGGTTGGAACCCCCCTTTTTTCTGGACAATCATGTATTTTTTAATGAATATCCTGATTTTTATTAAGAAAAACCCCCAAAATTTCCTTTCATTTCCATTGGAACCCCCCTTTTCTAATTGCCTGTAGCCGATTGGTTAATACCCTTCTCTAACAAATAGCCAGAACGGATGGGCGAAACTAACAATGTTTCAAACAAAAACAAAATTCATTTAATTTCTCGGTTCAAATTCACTATACTTACTTACAATATTGAGATTGTCAGTTTTCATTTCTTGACACAGAAGTGCTGCAGCCCCTTGGTATATCGTTTAATCTCACGGAATTAACTTGCACTGTTAAAAAGTTAGGAACCCTTGCTAGACCGTCTATAGTGCTAAATATTTGAAGTGGATAAATTCCGTTTGAAATTTTGAAGTTGGACTCGTGTGGTTTTTGTTTTAGGTTGACCAACGACTTGGGTAAGTTTTGGCCAAAGGTTGCTGTATTTCATTGACATTTGACCCATATTTCGACTTACTTTTGACGAAAACATTCCTGACCAACACATGATCACATGATTGTCATGAGAGCTGCCATATGCTTAATTCGAAATTACAAGATAATCACTAGATAGTCGTCCTCATTTTGGTTTGGATTTCTCATTGGAAGGTAGTACAACTGGCAAGGTTCATATAATTCACATTTCTTCGATTTGATTAAGTGGAGAGATAAGTAAATTAAAAAATACACTATTGCACATTGAGATATGTACGAAAAAATTAGTTGAAGTTGACAATTAAAGAGTACCGAATAATAAGATATAATCGGGGGGGGGGGGGGGGGGGGNGGGGGGTTAAGACAGCAACACTTTATGTTGAACATATTCAAACTTAGAATCAGAAAAGTTTTAACACGGCTGTAATATAACCTGTTTTGAATATTGGCGATGACGATCTAGCCATTTTTTCTTACTTGAATTCTTGTGTTGTATCATAAACATTTAATCAAAACAAAATCTATTACAACAAATGTCTTATTTTTTTTCATTCAATTTAGGAATTTTTTTTTAGAATGAAGTTCCTATACGTCGTCACATTGTGTTTTCTGTTGTCATGTACAAACGCCAACCTTTTTGATACCCTGACTGCAGTAGGACACAAAATTGTAGACTATGGTTCAGTAGCACTTCAAACGGCACTAGATAAGCTCACCACTGACGGAGTCCAGACACTTGTAACTGCTGGCACCTAATGGTAAGGGTTAAATTGAATATCCATTTCTATTTAATTCTCTTTTCGTTTAGAGGTATTCATTTTTGCTTTCAAACTGACAGGTGTTCCTTTCAAGAAGGTCACGTAATAAACCAATTTAAACCAATAAGAACCGAAGCGTATTTCTAAAACGAATATTCCAAGGACAAAGGCAACATCAAAAAAATAAAGAAACAAAGAACGTCAAAGGAAAGAAAAATGAAGACACTCAAACATACAACGATAAACAACACCCCCCCCCCAAATGCACAGGTAAAGTATCTCCCTTTTTTATAAGACTACCGCCATGTTGAATATATCAAATCCGGTATAGGAAACAACAATTTTAAGCTCATCAGCTCATCAGGTGATAATTATGTAAAGCGGTAATTTATTGTTTTCCGTTGAGATTACTTTTGCTGTCCATAAAACAGATGCTTTTAATTCGATTTTGGTAAAAAAAAACTCTCTGCCTTATAATAATGAGTTGTAAAAATCCTTCCAGAGCGCACCCGTTGACTTGTTATATCGTGATCAATTGCTTTATTGCAGGAAAATTGCCACAAATTATTAAACGAGTCCCTGTTCATACTGATATAATGGGGTCGGTTGCAATCGATTCTAATGAGTTTTGGCAGTTCATAAAATCTATAATATAATATTAAGCAACCGATTGCAATCTCTAATCAGATGTAGTATCAAAACGATAGATTACTGCAGCTTTTGTGTGTGCAGCTGGAATAGATTTCATTCGATTCAATTACTTCGAAATACACAAGTTATCGATGAAATCGGTTCTATTTAGAACGATCAAATCTGACTATGATCAATATCAACCGGTTCAAGTGTTAAAAACTTGAAGGGATTTCAAAAGAATTCATCGGAAATCTATATGAGTTTCCTTTGATCTCTCGAGACAACTATTTTCAGTATTTGCTATTGCCCGAGTACAAAAAATATTGGTAAAAAGTAACTTAAGTCACGCCTGCCTTGTCAATCAGCAAATTAATGTCTACAAAAACTGTAAATGTTCGCACAAATTCTTTTACAAATCAAAAGTCAATTTCATAATTGATTTTTATTTTTCAAAATTTATTCTGTCAAACGATTTCGTTAAATATCGATAAAAAGAATAATAGAAGTTTGTTTCGGATGCTTCAGATATTGTCTCCAATAATAGACTCGCCCACAAAGTGGGCTCGTCCATTATAGTCGACAATATTTTTTGTATCCGAAACAAAACTTCCATTATTCTATATACATCATGATTTGAATAGACCTCACTTAATTCTTATGTGAACATTGTTTAATTTAAAAATGGTTTGGACAAAGCTACTGATATTAGGACATTTGAATTAAGAATTGAATGCATTATTTTGAAGTTTCATTGGGATATGAAAGGGTTGACCGAAGCACATTTTTAATGAAGCGCGTCATAGTCCCTATGAAACTTCAAAATAATGCATTCATTTCTTATAATCACATTTTAAACCCGAAATATAAAAAAACAACTTTATTTACTGGNAAGTACATCATGTACATTGGGATTCTATTTTTACAAATTCATGCGCCACGTGAACACGTGGTCAAATGTGTTTCATGGGAATTGCAACTTCACATTGATATGCCACGTGATCGATGTTCACCTATCAATCTGACGGAATTCAAATGAATATTCATGAAATGTAATTATTCTGTCATAAGAGACATAAGTTTTGGAGAGGGGCATATGCAGAAATTAAAATGACAGAAAATTATTCGTTATTTATTCATTTGTTACCACTTGGTCGAGTCACTGCTGATGGCCTGTAAGTCCCCGAGGGTATTTATCAGCCTAGTTGTAGAACTTTGATGCTTACCCGAAAGCCGATTTCATTTGGAAACTGGGTCTTCCTAATGTTTGATTTATCTGCACTGAGACATAAGTTTCCGAAATGACAATATGCAGAAATAAAATTTACAGAAAGTTCGGTATTTAGTCATTTATATAAGTACCATATTTGGACTTTGTTAGCTGTCTTTTAGCTTCGGATAAAGGATGACGGTCTGTTTTACAGTTAGTTTCTTAGGTAGAAGGCCATTTCCTGGGGTAAATTCATCTGTCTGAGAGTAGATTTCATAAAGTTCTTCTTACATGGTATAATATTGGTCTTCTCATGTGGGGACACAAATGACCAATTTCATCACCGTTTCCGGATATTAAATAAAAACCTATAATATATTAATAGCCTTTACTGGCATGACAAATCATGGCGGGTGTTTAAACGGCTGATTCCCTCTACATTTAAAAAATGGCATTAAGAAAAAGCCAAGTAACAAAATGCAGTACCTCACCTATATACCTATATTCAGTTTTATGTAAATATGAAAGTCTTTAGAATTCCTTATCGAGCTTTTTGTAGGATAAATGTAGATACAAAGACTTTAATCTTCTTTCGTATACGAAGGGTATGAATATTCTGTTTAACCTTTGATGTAAAATGCATCTAACTTTGCAGCTGGTGTGCCACCCCTCCTGGTAAAAGAGTAGGTTCAGTGTATAAATACAACAGTTAAAAAGCCCCATATTTGAAAAGTTATGTATAAATATTTACATCGTGGTACGGAACTATATGATACCTCTACTGAGCATCAATTTTATATATTTTGGCTCCTTTCTAGAGCTGTGTAAATATGGACTTCTCGCTTGAGAATCACTTTCCTAGTGCTTCATCTGTTGGCACCTGCAGTGTAAAAAACCAGACAGCACTGCACTGTACAGGATTCCACTGGAGAATCAAGTACAGTAGGTCGAGTTAACATCCAAACGATTTCATCCTTTTTATTATTTCAGCTCTTGCTAGCACCTTGTTTGGAAGGCGGGATGTAGGGTAAGTGTATATTTTCTACCTAGATCAAAAGCGAAAGAGTCAAAACTAACATTTCAAGTTTACAAGTATTGCCAGAGGGAATCATTTTTGCAATTTATACTAAACAATGACGGAGTATGGAGTAAATGCACATGAGTCACAACAAATACATGACAAAATAAAGTAATAGATAGGCTTTTATTGTTGTTCTTAATCTTGAAGTCACCACGAGGCCTTCAACATTGAGTTAGTTCATATGATATAGTAAGTTCAAGACAGTCTCTAGCACCGATTTATTGCTAAAATGTCGAACATTGCTACAACCATGTTAAGCCTGTACAATGTTTTATTCCGTGAATTATTTCACATCAACCATTCAAATTTAAGTCTTCATAATGTTGAAGGTCTTATTATGGGGATAACGCCAGAAGATTTAAATATATTCGTTTACAGTGTATTTTTTATGATGAAATAATAAAAAAAAAACAACATAAAAAACTTCAATTTTACAATTAACACTTCATTTTTGATGGCTTTAAATGGAACAATAAGGGAAATGCGGGTGCGATTTTAAAGCCGATTCTTATTTTAGTTATAACTCTTTTATAGCCTGAATTACTTGAAAGCTTTAGACTACCTCAAAGAAGATGCTGGAAAAGTAGAAAGTATACTGAAAAGTTACAGCCATCAACTTCAGCTATTCTATAATGACATCCACTCTCTCGATTTCTTGAAAGGAGACACCTTGGCATTCATGCACAAAATGGAAGAAGTAAAACGTATGTATTCCAAAATAAATGGAAAAGTTATGTTCATTAAATACTGATTTATACTGAACTTTCAACGATGTGGCAGTTACTTAAACATGACAAATACATGTTCTTTCAAATGGTTTCTAAAAGTGGTGTAAACAACTTGCTTCAATACGGTGCTGGTCTGAAAAACGATCTGAAAAACGATTTTATATGCAACTTGCAATATCAAAATTTTGGATTTTTTTAAAACTAAGGAATATTTCTCCCCTGCAAAGCTCTGTCCTTGGCAGATTTTGACTCTCCATTTTGATTATTTGGTCAATTTTTTGCACATTTTTGGTTTATAGCCTTCAAAATATTCTGATTTAAGTTTTCGAAAACCAATTCACAGAAACAAGATTAACTTTATCTTCGGTAGTTGGTTGTCCAGAGCATGCATCAAGTAAATACATAAATAATGAACTTTGCATGCCTTTGGTAAAGAACATTGATTGCACACCCTAAATGCAAAAAAAAAATCACATTTGTTTTCTTATGTTTACTGTGATATAACACAATAACACACTGGAGAGATTGATATACATACACATGATTAAAAATTCATGAAATATATAAGTTTGATATTACTTTCGAAAAATTAACAAGCTGAAGCTATTTAGACCACGACGAGATCTTAATTCATACATGTAGTAATTGATTTAATGTCTTCTTTTGCTTCAATATTTGCTGATATTTTGCTGAAGTTAGCGAAAACATCAATCAATCAATCTTTTACTTGAATTAAAAAAACATATTTATCATTATATATAGTTTTATCCTCTGTCAAAGCCTTTTTACGTTTTTTTCATATTTTATCTGTCATATAAATACATTTTGCTTGCAATTAAGATGTTAATATGTAAATAGTAGTTTTTGATATTGTGTATATCAATGGGGTCGAAGTGCGACTCGAGAATTCCCTTGTTTATGTAATTGGCTTTTAATTTGTATAGATGCGACTCTATTAAGTGCCTTATTTACGTTTATTGCCCCTTATTGTAGTAAATTTGTTGTTGACTTAAACAAGGCATTTAATTGAGTCGCATCCATAGAGAGCAAATGCCATGTACACTAATAAGGAAATTCTCGTGTCGAACTTTGGCACCAATGTGTATATTTGGTAATTAAGCTCTTGGAGTTTTCTACATTTTGTCTTCTTTCAGAATCGCACAACGCTGCTCTTGACAGTATTGTGGAACAATTTGCAGCCAAACTTTCAGCATTAAAACATGAGAAACGAGACCTGACAGGATTACTCGGCCAACTCCAGACAACTTTCACATCTACAGTACAGAAATTCAAAGACGTAAATATCAGTGTAAAATTTCCCATTTTGTAAATTCAAAATTTCAGAATGTATTGAAAAGTTATAGATATATTTTGAAATTTTGAATTTACAAAATGGGAAATATAAAATTTCATTATCGATTCTTTAAAAGATAAGTCGAAACATTGAAAAATGCGATACTATAAGACGCGTAAACATTGAAAAATGTGATACTATAAGACGCGTAATGGAAGTGCAAATAGTAAAATCCGTAAAAAAAAGTAAATTAAAAAAAAAATAAATAAAAATTAACTGTCTTTAGTTGTGTAGATATCACTTCGTTCTGTTTTGGTAGTTGTCCTGCGATAACGAAGTATGGTTTGTCTTTACTAGAGCACTAACTGACGGATAATTAAAACATGGATCTACCCTACTTTTTCCAAAAGACACGTGCGAAATCTTTGAAAATAACATGCATGTAAAAACAATTAGAATTCACTGAAAACCCTGATTTAGTAATAACTAAATACCGAAGTTACTGTGAATTTAATTTCTGCATATGTGCATTTCGACAACTTATGTCTCTTCAGTACAGATAAAATCTAAATGTTTGGAAGGCCATTAACTCAGAGATATTTAAAACCTGACAGAAAGCAAAAACCAATATTATCTAATTGTCAAGCCAAAATCAGCTAAGGACAGAGCTTTGCATCAGGGAGATACTCCTTAGTTTTCAACAAAATGTACAAAAAATTTAGATATTGCAAGGTTCCAAATAAAATCGGCTTCGCGCCAGCACCAAAGTGCTGACTACTGGGCTGGTGAATACCATTGGGGACTAACAGTCCACCATTAAAGGCATCGATCCAGTGGTAACAAATAATTAAATACCGAAGTTACTGTGAATTTAATTTCTGCATATGCGCATTTCGACAACTTATGTCTCTTCAGTGCAGATAAAATCTGAATGTTTGGAAGACCATTAACTCAAAGATATTTAAAACCTGAAAGAAAAGCAAAAACCAATATGATCTAAATATAAAGCCAATATCAGCTAAGGACAGAGCTTTGCTTGAGGAAGATACTCCTTAGTTTTCAACAAAATTTACAAAAATTTAGATATTGCAAGGTTCCAAATAGAATCGGCTTCGGGCTAGCACCGAGGTACTGACAACTGGGCTGGTGAATACCTTCGGGGACTAATGAGTTGATGGTTAGAACAGCAGTGATAAAAGTGAAGAAATATAGTTGAGCGCGATTTGGGGTCAGAGATGCCATCAATATCAGCATTGTTGTACTTCTACATATATTAAGCAGCTTTTTTGATAAAATATGAAAATTTCAGACATTTGGCGGTGTTAAAGATCAACTAAGTCAACAATCTGGTGGTCTCCTGTCTAGTGTTGTAAGTGGATTAACTAATCTGAATGGGGGACTTGCACAGAAATTACAAACAGCCAAAGAAACTGCAGCACAACTTCTAGCTAATGGTCAAGAAACTCTAGCTGGTCTGCACGAAACAGGAAAAGATTTAGTTCGTAAGTGCCCTTTTCAGTTGAAGCAAAACACACTTTTTCATGTTTTTTCTTTCATATACAACAATAACTACAGAATTAAAAAAAAAAAATTTCATCAACGAATATATCGACTGTCAACTAATCATAAGACGATTCAGGCTGCCTAACAATTAAGAAGAGTGCTCAAGAGACGATTTTTCCGAATTTGGAAAAAGAGACCACACCGCATCGAAAAAAATGATGTCGTGGTTATTGGCTATGGTCACAGTTTATTTTAAATGGGGTCAGAGGTCGCTTCTTAAATGATTGAAAATTTGGAAGCAATTTGAAATAAGCTTCATTTCCCAAATAAAACTGAAAAAAATCATTTGTAAATTTTATAGAGAGAACTCGTATGTTTTACTTTTTGTATTTATTGAACAATTATCAAAATTGCCATTTGTTTTAAAGGTCTGTGATTTCAAATACCTCCAGAATATAGGGGGCTCCTTCAGTAGTAAAAAAATGTAAATTTCTATTATAGGATAATTGTTCAAAAGAAACTTTTTGAACTCAATTTAAAGCCAAAATCTCTTCAAAAATGCAACCTTAAACATAATTTTGTTATTGGCATTGTTACAGCAACCCTTTTGAATTATATGAATTGATATGCAAATGTCATTTCAAATTATATAAATATACATATTCGGGTTATTGGATGTGGTTAGTTTCCATTGATTTATTCACCTTTTTTACCTTCTTGGGGCTATTTAGGGCTTGCTACATGGTGTGAGGTTCTTCACTGTGTTGAAGACCGCACGGTGACCCTCGATGCCTTATTTTGTGTCGTTTTAACCTGGAGATGTTGTTTCCTTGACATTTACCCCAATTCCTTTCTTTATCATATGTGTATGGAAATTCAAAACTCCAACATCGAAAAATTGTCAACAGATTCACGTTATTTTATTAGACTTGAGTCTGTCAAATACTTTTAACGACGGAAGTTATCTCGCGTTGTACACCAAAACATTTGTAAAATATAAACTAAGCATATGGAAATTTCTACGCGAAATTTGATTTTTTTACTTATTGATTTTTCCGCAACTGTTGACATTTCATATAAATAGCTTTTAATTAACAAATTAGAGAATGCTACTATTTTCTATTGTTTTAAGGAAACCATATTCCAAGCTCTGTTTAAGGGTAACCCTTAAAAACGAGGTATCAAAGAAATCGTGACTACAGGAACTTACTACGACAGCTAAAATTAATATTTTCTTATAAAACAAACTTGGCCATGTATTCTTCTGTTAGCCCAAAATCGAAATTAAGCATCTTTTTTAACCTTGTGCATACTACTAATTACAAGACAATTACCATTTTATTGTATTACATGATGGTACTTTACTTTTATCAAATTGACTGAGAACAGAGTGAAAATATATGTATTATATCAAACTCAAATGGGCTATAAATAGCTTTCAGGTTATCTGAAATGTAATGTCACCCTACAAGTTGGCTAAAAATAGAAAGAAAATTATAGATTTTCAGAGTTAACCATCTATGAAAGAACAACGTCGCTTGTTTAATAACGGCATTAAAATACCAAAGGAACAAAGAAGAGGTTTTTACGAAAATCGAAGTGCAAAGACACGGCAAAAACGAGAACACAGAAAGCAATGACACTACACAGCCACAAGGCACAGAAATAAAAAAAAACACAACATTCAAAACCAAGGCACTCACAGTGTGAACTCCCATGAAATTGACAGTGTGTTTGCCCTGTTAAAAAATCATTGTACAAACTACATGCTCGACAGTAACATGAAACTATGAAATATACACTCCATAGGTTGGAGAGGTAAGTATGTTGCTGCTAAGAAAGGGAAAATTCGCAATTGGGAATTAAGAATTATCACGCTTGACATACAACTTAGATTTCAAACGTACATCTTCGTCAATATACATCAAAAGATCTAGGTACGAAGTAGGTCTATCCGTTGTTTCTTTAATTTCAAGCTCGTTGGGATAGATCTGATGTAAATATTCCTTAAATTTTAGAGAAATCGTCTTTGCAGCGGAAGCTGAAATTAAAACACTGGGCTAAATGTTTTTGTTTTCGCTCTGTAAGCCCTTGTAAAAACATGGCCTCATACGATTAAAGGAAAAGGTCTGCTAGGAGTGGCGCACGGTCAATTTCTCCATACAGTGTGCCTACCATTGTTTGAAGCTTTCCCTATAATGATATATCTGCCTGCAAAGATGGGGCAATGCGGCATTAACTGTACACCACTCAGTGACGCCTAAGACAGCTCTGTATGTGAAACCCCTGAAAACCGATTCAGATGCCGGAAAACTATACTTAATATAAGCAAATTTTCATGAAGTCGATAAGGTTGTAAATTCTGAAGCGTATCAAATTAATTTGTCATTGCATGTATGTATTTCTATTGTAGATCAAACCGTAAATGGTTTAACAGGACAAGCCCAACAAGCTGTGGATACACTGCTTCATCCTGGAAACTGAATTTCAAATTAAATATTTGAATTTACAATAAATCCAGTTAATGGTTATACCTTTGAAATAAAAAAATACCCAAGTTGCAAAATAAACAGAAAACTTTGTTATGCTGTACACGTGTTTCAAGAAATAATCTCTCACCAGCAGCATTAGAATTAAATAATATGGAAAGCCATAATCCAATAGTAGTTAAAAAGAAGTACTAACTACCAAAACTATTGCAATAGAAGGCCAAATCCAGTACCAAGGACATCTATCGAGTGCCACACTCGGAATGAAGCCTAAGTAAAAATGGTTATAATTTTATAAGAATAGTAAATTTCTACAAAACGCAAGGTAAATTGTTCATGTCAGACAAGTCTGACTGCTTGGTTTAGGAATTATCTCGGGACATCTGACATCCGCCCAATTTATTTTAGTTTCCACACATTCATTCGTAATTTGTTTGTTCGGCTGTATGAAATTTGATAGGTCGTATCACGACTTTATCCCTTTTGATGCCATACCTTGTTTACCGACATATTAACCTCTGTCAATCTCTTTCGGTTAGTAATCTTAGATTAACTTTTATATTTTGGAATATGATAATTTCACTCCAACGCAAAAGCGTAACACTTTTTCTGTTTGTTTTCTTGGAGTAGCATGGTATTTGAGAACGGTCAATATTAAACGCTACGAAAGTGTTATACGTACACTTTAGATTAATTTTCTTGAGTTGGCTTAGATATTTGGGATTGGGATAATTTCATCCTGCATTGTTTCATGTGGATCAACTCCATGTCCTTTCATTGTTTATCTAAGACTGGTGTTTGCCTCTCTCGTCTCTCCTGCAGTTTAAAGTCGTTAGACAGATTCTCTGTGCAAATAATGTAGCTCTATATTATAGTTATGGATATTCTTGTTAATATTAGAATACACTATCATATTTTCAAATTTGGAAATTTGTGTATCTTTGAATTCTGACTACCTGTTTATATTGCCCACATATCACCTTTATATAATGTCAAGTTTTCTTGCAACTGCATGTTGCTATTTATATGTTATGATATCAAGTCTTTTTGTCGGACAACGGATGGCAGCAATTGAAAGAGCACGTATATGATTGTGAACGACTCCTCATTCACGAGTAATAACAAACATGAATGCATCATTGTTTGACATCTAGCGATGCAGTCAGTTCAAACCTATGCTAGTCACTGTCTTGAACTTAACATGAAGTGAGGACAAAGCGCATTTATGAAATTCTCACAGTGACTTAAGAGTGAACAACAATAGAGAGTCTTTATCCAGTCATTGCTTTTATTATCTATGATCCCATTGTATCAATATTTTGCTCTCCGAGTCATACTGAGTTAAAGGGGGGTTAGACAGCAGAAGTACATTGAAAAACGAATACCGAAGCAAACAATAGGAAAGCGGAAAATCTAAAAAAAAAAAATAAAACAAATGTGAATAGTATTGCAAGAAGTCCCCTACCGGTGGAATTATTCTTTGCTATACCAGTAAAATAGTAAAAGAAAAAAGTCCAAGGCCAACAATCCGTCAAAATCAGTGGACCAAAACGAAGTTCTAATTTGATCTGTAACTCCTGGTGACTCAAATAGCAAATATTAGCTTAATATCTGGAAAGGTTTTAAAAAAAGTCAGGAAATCTTACATTTTAACACAATGTTTCAAGTCCAAGGCCCATAACTCCCTAAAAATAAATGGACAGTAACCAAACTCGAACTTGATATATTACTCATAGTGGCAGACTCACATAGCAAATATCAGCTCAATATCTAGAACGGTTCAGAAAAAAGTCCTGAAAACCTTTATTTTACCAAAATTATCAAAGTCCAAGGCCCATAACTCCATTAAAAATTAATGGACCAAAACCAAACTCGAACTTGATCTGTAAATCATAGTGGTTGACTTGATTAGTAAATATAAGCTTTATATCTAGAATGATTAAGAAAAAAGTCTGGAAAACCTATATTTTACCAAAGTTTTCTAAGCCCAAGGCCCATAACTCAGCCTTAAATCATTGAACCTGAAAAAACTCGAACTTGATCTGTAACTCATGGGTTAGACTAACATACCAACGATCCCCGTTTCCCTTCTCTTTCCTATCAGGTAAATATCTGCTATAGTATGGTAAAAAAATCCGGAAAACTGAGTGTGACAGATTGACGGGAGTACTGACGGTGAGCAAACTTAAAGTCCCGTTCGACGAAGCCGAAAGGGGACTAATAAAGGGCAACGCCGAGCGTAGCATGTTGAACGAGTGTTATTTCAAAGTCAATGTGGACACAGTTGAGAGCCTGACAGAGTAATTAAATGAACACAATAAGGAGCTTGACACATTAATTAGTAGGGGACAAACAAGGGAGTGGGGGCAAACAAGGGAACGTGAAAATTAGCCCTTTTGATGACTTCAAATCAAAACCACCTGAATGTTCTTGTCTCTCTTCCCCATTTATGTACGCCCCTGCTGGTCACGTTATTACAGGGGACCTCGATATCGTAAGCAATGAGAAATTACGTGATCTCTTCACAAAAGGTCCAAAATATCGTTAACCCCACCCATCAATTGGAAACATTACTTTAAAATATTGATGGACGCAGTTGAGGAATTCGCCAAACAATGGGCCAAGAGAGAGAAGGAAAAGGTTGAAACACTGTCCGACTGGATAAGATCCATAAAGTCATTGATTGTAGCTCGAATGAGGCGCCTTAAGACAACTATAAGCCCTAATTCAAAAAGCATATTCGATGATCCTGAGGTAGAAAAACATTGTCCTTCCTCCATGAAAATTATGTCATCGTACCGGCTGACAAGGCCCAAAACAACATCACATTTATTTGCAAAAGACTCTACATTGACTGCTTAATGAAGGAGATGGGCATTGACAATTCATTTGGCAACATACATACAAACCCACATACAAACTCTCCACCATACCAAGGGAGGACATACTAAACAATCACAAATCAGTATTGTCTTCCTTTGGTATCAGTTTAAGTGAAGAGAACAACAACCTGCCTTGTATCTACTGGGTATCCAAAATACGTAAATGCCCTTACAAACAGAGATACATTGCTGGGTCTGCCAAATGCACAAAAAAACCCTTTCTAAGCTCCTCACTTCATTACTTACTGCAGTCAAAGATGGCTCCAAGATATATAGTGATAAAGTATACTCAACAAGTGGTGTGATGTGGATTCTCAAAAACTCAAGACTTATTAGAATATCTATCTTCAACTGAACTCAACCACTGCAACAGTGTTAAAACATTGGATTTTTCTAGTCTCTATACTACTCTTCCACACGATAAGCTAAAGTCAGTATTCCGGGATTTAATACATCAGTCTCTCTGTACTAAAAAGGGTGAAAGAAGATATTCATATTTAGTGATAGGTAGAGATTGGGCCTATTTTGTTTAACATCACACTGATTCACACAAAAAGTATACAGAAGAGGATGTCATTGGAATGCTGGAATTGTTGATTGATAACATATTTGTGGAATTTGGAGGACAAGTTTTCCAGCAGACAATAGGGATACCTATGGGGACTAATTGTGCGCCACTTTTAGCAGATTTGTTTCTTTATTCGTATGAAGCCAGGTTCATACAACAGCTAGTTCAGAAAAAAGACAATAAGCTAGCCAAATCCTTTAATATTGAACAATCCTCAATTTAGGGATAACCTTCATCTTATATACCCAAATGAACTCGAAATTAAAGAGACCACTGATACACCATCATCAGCATCATACCTGGGCCTATACCTCTACATTGACAACTCTGGGCGTCTGAAAACAAAACTTTACGACAAGCGTGATGATTTCGACTCTCCAATAGTGAACTGCCCGTTTTTGAGCAGTAATATTCCCACTTCTCCAGCATATGGCATGTACATTTCACAACTCATTCGCTATTGCAGTGCCTGTAGTTTGTACAGCGATTTTGTCAACAGAGCGAAATTACTGTCTCAAAAACTAATACATCAATGGTATGTTCAGTCACTGTTGCAATTGTCACTAAAGAAGTTTTACGGTGGTCACCACGATTTGACAGACCATTACAATGTTTCTGTTTCACAAATGAGAACGGATATTTTTTGGTAGATCCAGAGTTTGTTACCGGACTGACTAACACCAATTGTGACAAAACCGGACTTCACTGGCAGTGTGACGGGTGCCCCGCGTGGAGCAGATCATGCTTACCCTTCCGGAGCACCTGACGATACCTCAGTTTTATAGGGGTTTACACTGCTTTAGTTTTGTGGAGTTCTTGTTCATTTTTTTGTTTATTTGTTTCGTCTTTGTCATACTTTCTCAATTCGTGTTGCTGTGAATTACCGTGATGTTAGATTTATTAGTTTAGAATTTCCCCTTTCCTTTTCTTGTTTCAGTATTCGTTTACCGATGTATTTGATCCCTGAAAGTACGGAAACTGTAAGTGTTGCGCTAAATCTGTTGACATACCACTGACAGCTTACATCAAGAATAATCTAAAGAAAAAAATTCAATCCAAATCCGATGAAAAATGAAGATTTTCCTTATTTTAAAAAATTGCAATTTCGACCCCTTTGACCCCTTATAGCGCGGACACCGTAAGAACTACGAAAAATCCGTTGACATACTACTGAAAGCTCACAACAAGAGGAATCTTAAGAAAAGAATCCCATCAAAATCTGATGAAAAATAAAGAATTTAGGTAATCTGCACATTAGCAATTTTGGCCCTGGTTGGCCCCTTATAGCTCCGAACGAAAACAAGTAATCAAAAATTCTAAAAGTTTAGCGATAAATTAAATTATAGATTTCATTGCAAAAAAATGCATCAAAATTAGACATAAAATATTTTTTTTTTTTAGATTTGAACGATACATCCGATGTAAAATCCCTTAACATACTGCTGATTGGAAATTTCCCCAGGGGTACATAGAAAGAAACCACATAAAAATCTTATAGATTAAAAAAATTCTACAGCAAAATATGTGAAAATATCCAGTTTTGCCCTTTTGATCCCTTTTTAAGAACGAGAGGGTCACAAAATCCCCCCCAAAAAAAGCCAACCTTTCTTTTGTGCCAAGGTTTGTGTTAAAATTGCATAAGCATTGATAATCTGGAACTGAAGTTATTGACCAAAAACAAAAGTGTCTACAGACGAAAACGACAGCAACAACGACGGCGATTGCGCATTTCCATTATACGACCTCATTTTCTTACGGGCGTATAAATAGAAAGACGGCTATTCATATTTAGCACAAATAGAGAGAACCTTACAAAAACAAAACAAACAAACGGAATATACAAGAACACGACAAAAACTAAAGCACAACCAATGTGAACCTCCACAAAACTGAAGGTATCATCAGGTACTCCGGAAGGGTAAGCCCGATCTGCTCTACGCATATTCACCTAGATGTCACTATTGGGGGAGGTGGTTGCCAATAATAATAAATTGAACATACCTATAGTAGTCTCTGAAATAATTCGTAGCTATCTCTGAAATAATTCGTAGCTATCTACATTTTGTTGTGTGGCCTTTGTAACGTTTTTTCCGATGATACAGAATAACCTGACTCTTTATCCCCGCACTTTCGAAGAAATTTCGGGATATTGTTATACCCTCCGTCTGTCCGTCCATCACACTTTTCTTGTGACACAAACTCCTCTTACATTTTGGGGATTTAATTTTTGTGTAGAATTCTTGCATATAGTCTGTAGATGCGCAATAAGCTTTCGGATTTTTTCTTAATCTTTATCTTGGTGCAAACAAGAGGCCCCAAGATGTTGACTTTGAAGAGGCCCAATGATGTGGATTTTGACAAATGTGGCATGTGACACAAACTCCTCCTACATTTTTAAAAAGAATCTTTATGTAGAATTGTTTCATATAGTCTGTAAGTTTACAATAAGCTTTTGGAATTATGATTTCGGTTCCAACTTTGGTAAATTTCCTGAAAATATCATAGACTCATATTTTTTTTTAAATTCGAGCATATAATTATGTGTTTTAGCAATTGTTTAATAGAAAATGAGATTTTAAATAATAAGAATTCTAAAATGCGATTCCAATTTTGGTAAATTTCCTAAAAGTCTCAAAGAACACTTAATTTTTTGGAATTCTACCTAGCAACCATACTAAAATAAATTTGTTTAGTTTAGGACTAACATTTTAAATAAATGGATTTAAAAAAAAATGATTCCAATTCTAGTAAATTTCCTGAAAGTCTCAAAGACCACTGATTTTTGGAATTCTATCTAGCAACCATACTTAAATAGCTTCTTTAATTAAGACAAACACTTTCATCAATTGGATTTCAAAAAATATTTGATTCCAATTTTGGTAAATTTCCTGAAAGTCTCAAAGACCAATTATTTTTGGAATTCTACCTAGCAACCATACTCAAATAGTTTGTTTAATTTAGGACAATCATTTTAATCAATTTGATTTCAAAAATATTTGAATCCAATCTTGGTAAATTTCCTGAAAATCTCAGACAACTTATTTTTTTTAATTCTGCATTACAACGATATATCCTTAAACTATATTTGTATAAATATCGACTGTCAATAGTCAAATTTAAAAAATATTTAAAAAATTGTGCCCACGGGGTAAAACAACTGTTTTCTGTGTCAAACAGGTAGTGCGGGGATAGCTGTCGTTCCGACAACCTCTAGTATTAGCTTTGAATTTAGCTGATTCTATTCACAACAATGCAACTAAATACCAGAAATAAAGTCCATTGTACTTCTGTACACTGTAGTCTTTCAGGATCAAGCATTCAAATATTAAGAGTGCAGCTGAGATAAGCATATTGATAATGTTATAATTTATCTGAACTTGTATTTTGGGAGCATAAGTGTTACTTAAGGTGTTCATATTGATAACCTCACTTTCGACAACATGGTTGTCGAACTCACATTTCATAAATACCGCATAATCTCCTCAGAGAAGCACGCTAGATAGTAACAACTAAATAAATTTAGTGCATTGCCATTACGTGCAGTAAAGGTTATGATTCTATGGAAATACAATGTATTATATATACAACTTTTAAATTCTTTACAAGGCCATTATCTAGTCTCTGACATTGCTTCTGGTTATTTTTCTCAAATCGAAATTTTCAAATTTTCAATTCTCAAAAAATGCCGCCATTTTGTTGCTACCATCGTTGCTATGTGTATGACTGTGCCATTCATTATAGGGATCTTAGTAATATACTCTAAAATAAATGTCGTATAACATATAGATTAAGTAATTTTAGTCATAAAAGTGCAAAAAAAAAATGTCAAACAAAGATTCGGTGTAAATTTCATCAACATCCGGTCGCACTATTTCTAGAAATTGACATGACACATTTCCATCATTAACCGATCAGCTACTGAACATGTTAGTTATCATTTATTTAACTCGGGAGGTACTTAAATTTGCTAGAAACTAGAGAAATTTTGCTTATTACTCCCTCCGTTTAAATGCTGAACAACGATTAACGTACATCTGATTTTTGCTTACCAATAAAAGCAATATAAAGAAAGTATGAATATGCGTTTTTCTTCGCGTTCTTAGCTCCCTTTAAATAACAACACCTGATGACATTGTAACTTTATTTCAATACTGAACGGACGGTGAAACATTTTTAAATAATGGCTGTTTTATAGAACGAAAATTACTGTACATGATCATGTTCCATATTTCATTTAAAAGACTTGTAATGTACACCAATTAATCAAGTAGACATGCTGAAAATCAACTGCAAATAAAATGTATAACACAACTTGTCCTTAGTCTAATCTTGTCATTTTACAACTGAAAAAATGTTTTGTTCATCTGAACAATAAGTCCGAGTTGGTAATACATTTGGTAGAACTACAAAATCACAAATTGTCAGCATTAAAACTCAATTTCATTCTAATTTGTTATATCAAATCAATATGTCAATATGTCTGACTACTCAAAATATCAATTACCTTTGATATTCAAATAATCTGGCCAAAATAATTCTTTCAGGTGAAATTTATTTTGCAGTATATTTAAATAGATAATTCCATTAAATGAATTTGATGTGAATATTTGTCAATTCGAGATGTCTTTTCCCTTCGAAGGCCTCTAACAGAAAACAAGAGGAAAGCTGTCAATGTGACATCAAACCGGGTTTTCTTTTACATGGACAGTAAATCTTACACATGGGTTGACCCTGAATATTTGAAATGTACTTACAATTTTCATTAATTTTCAATGTTAAACCTTCCATCAAAGTAGCCTATTTCTGAAAGTTCAGCAACTTGGATTTTTATCAAAAATGAAAATAAAACTGTGCACACCTCTGATACAGGTATAAATGATCTGCATTATAAAAACTTTCTGTCTATTAAACTGTACTAGATTTGTTTTGGACAAATGGGACACCCTATTGGTAAATATTTGACCTTAAAATGACTAAGTTCAACAACTGGTAATTTTGGCATTATTCTACATTATTCAACAAAATTCAAAATCAAAGTACCATGCACACCTTTGATATATGTACAACTGATCTGCAAATTAAAAACTGCCTATGTCTTATACTGTAGGAGATTTGCTCCGGACGAAAGGGGTACCCTATTGTTTAAAATTTGATCTAAACATGACTAAGTTCAACAACTGATATTTTTGACATAAATCATCAAAAATCAAAATCAAAGTACCATGCACACTTTTGATATATGTACAATTGATGTGCAAAATAAAAACTTCCTGTCTTAAATACTGTTGGAGATTTGTTCCGGACAAAAGGGGTGCCCTTTTGTTAAAAATTTGACCTAAAAATGACTAAGTTCAACAACTGATATTTTTTACATAAATCATCAAAAATCAAAATCAAAGTACAATGCACACCTTTGATATATTAACGATTGATCTGCAAAATAAAAACTTCCTGTCTCAAATATTGCAGGAGATTTGCTCCGGACAAATGATGTACCCATTNCGCCCGCCATTTTCACCATTTTAATAACCGGATTTTTCCGATGGAAAACCCGGTTAAAAATCAAGCCCCATTTATAAAAAGAAAATGCCCATGGATCAGCAATGTCAACATTCGTTTAATTTGTGATTTAAATCAAATTAGCTTTCTATTATAATTTAATAGTAAAACTTCCTTTCACACAGTCTTCTACACAATTAAACATGTAATGAAAAAATATGAATCCTTCATTTGGGATAAACAATTCATTATTAATGTATGAAAGTGCATGAAAAAAAAATGAATGCTGTCTGCTTGTCTAACAATTGTAGTTGCATTGTATTTAGGCCAATATTTCTGAAAAGTAGATCTAGTAAACAAGAAATAATAAAATCCAGAGGAATAGAATGCATTAAATCATTCCATAAAGGGCTACCCCGAGCGCAGCATGATACGACCGCAGCATGTCGACCACTGAAATTTGAACGAGTGTAATTTAAAGTAATTATTGACGCACTAAAGAGCTTGACATAATAATTAGACACAATTAGGAGATTGACCCAGTAATTAGCTCAACACAAACTAGGGAAAATAAAACTCCTTTATGATTCCTCTTTGACCCTTTATAGCGCGGGAACGGTAAGAGCTACACCAAATCTATTGACATACTATTGAAAGCTTATATCAAGTGGAATCTGAATAAAAAAATCCCATCGAAATCTGATCAAAAATAAAATTTCACATTATTTAGAAATAAAGGGCTACGACGGCAGCATGTCGACCACTGAAATTTGAACAAGTGTAAACTAAAATGAATGTAGACACAGTAATTTGCTGGACACAATAAGGACCTTGACACATTAATTAACTGGACACAAACCAGTGAAAAAAAATTAGCTCTTTAATCCCTTATTACTAGGATATTGTAAGAGCTAAAAAATTATGTTGACTACCATCAAGAGAAATCCAAAGAAAAAACTCAGGTTGAACTCCAATGAAAAATAAAGATCTTACATATTTTGAAATATTGCAATTTGGCCCCTTTGACCATTATACAAAACCAAATCCGTTGACATACAACTGGAAGCCTACAATGTAAGGAATCTAAAGAAAAAAATCCAATTGAAATCGAATGAAAAATAAAAATTTTAGGTAATCTGCATGTTTGCAATTTTAGCCCCGCTGGGCCCCTCATAGCTTGGAAAAGAAACAAGTTATCAAAATCTAATGGTGCAGCGCTATGTTGATTTTTCATAAGGAATCCAATGCAAAAAACTGCATCAAAATCGGACTAAAAATAAAAAGAAATAATTTTTTTTGAAATTTGCCCCTTTTGGGCCCCATTTATCTCGTGAATGGTACATGCCACGTGAAATCCGTTGGCATACGACTGATTGGAAATTTCCTCAGGAGGACACTGAAAGAAACTCCATCAAAATCCGACAATTAATAAGGATTCTACAGTCAAATATGTGAACACATCAAATTTAACCCTTTTTGGCCCTTTTTTAAAAAAACAGGTGGGGCCACAATGACCAAAACTAAGCCAAGCCTTCCTTTTGTGCGAAGGAACATTGTGTTTAAATTTCATAATGATTGGACTACTGAAACTAAAGTTATTGACCAAAAACAAAAGTGTCTACAGACAACTACGACAACGACGACGACGACGACGACATACCATTATAGGACCGCAAAAATTTTTGCGGTCGTATAAAAATGCAATTTTGGCCTCTTTGACCCCTTATAGCTTGGAAAAGGTAAGAGCTACTTCAAATCAGTTGACATACTGCCAAAAGTTTATATCAAGAGGAATCCAAAGAAAAAAATCCCATCGAAATGCGATGAAAAATAAAAATTATAGGTAATCTGCAAATTTGCAGTTTTGGTCCTTTTGGCCCCTTATATCTCGGAAACGGTGAGAGCTACACCAAATCTGTTGTCATAATGCTGAAAGCTTATATCAAGAGGAATCAAAAGGAAAAATCCCATCGAAATCCGATGAAAATTAAAAATTTTAGGTAATCTGCAAACTTGCAGTTTTGGCCCCTATGAACCCTAATATCTCGGAAACGGTAGGAGCTACGCTAAATCCGTTGCAGCCTGAAGAAAGCTTATATTAAGAGGAATCCAAAGAAAAAAATCCCATCGAAATCCGATGAAAAATAAAAAATTTAGGTAATCTGCACATTTGCAATTGTGGCTCTTTTGACCCCATATAGCCCGGAAACGGTGAGAGCTACGCTAAATCCGTTGACATACCACTGAAAGCGTACATCAAGAGGAATCCAAAGAAAAAAATCCCATCGAAATCCAATGAAAAAAAAATTTATGTAATCTGCAAATTTGCAGTTTTGGCCCCCTTCGGCCCCTCATAGCTAGGTAAGAAAACAAGTTACCAAAAATCTAATAGTAGAAAGCTTTGTTAATTTTTCGTAAGGAATTCATTGAAAAAAAACTGCATCAAAATCGGACTAAAAATTAATTTTTTTTTTGATTAGCCCCTTTTGGGCCCCATTCATCTCAAAAAACGGTACATGCTACGTTAAATCCGTTGCATACTATTGATTGGAAATTTCCTCAGGAGCACACTGAAAGAAACCCCATCAAAATCCGATTCAAAATAAAGATTCTACAGACAAATATGTAAAAACACCAAATTTAACCCCTTTTTGGTTGGGCTGGGCCAAAGACTGAAAATTAAAACCTCAGTTTACGCGTGTGCAAAGAAACATCATACTATAATTTGATAATGATCTGTCCACTAGAACCAAAGTTATGCTGTCCACAGACGCCGACGCCAACACCATACCATTATTCGCTGCCAAATTTATTGCGGTCGTATAAAAAGGGCACATGAATAACATTTCCTCTCAAATGATCACATTTTTTTATCTAAGGCAAACATGACCTGATGAAGTGGCAGTGGGAAAAAAGGAATGACTAAATTACGAACAGAATTGTCAAGAGCTATACGATGCTATATGTGTAAATCAGAATAAAAATTAAATCGCTATCTCTCATAAAAAAAACAAAACAAACAAAAAAAAAACAAAAAAAAAAAAAAACAAAAAAACCCCACAAAAACAACAAACAAAACGGAAACAAGACAAACGAAACAATCAAAACAATAAGGCACAAAGATGCTGAAAGCTTCAATTTGCTTACACTTATTATGAAAAATTTCTAATACATGCTAGTACATTCCACAAAAATATAGGATTATGTGATACAAAATTCATTCCATAATACTCCTTGGAATTCTTTAAAATTAAACTTTCAAAAACGCATCTCTTTAGAACAATTTTGCTTCAAACTTTTCTGCGTATATATACAGATTATTTCAACAATTGTAGGATTTGAACCAGCAATCAATTACAGTAGTAATTTGGTCCAATTTATAAATTAACAACTCCCTTATCTCTTTTAAATGCCACTGAATGACCTGTTGGCTTACATATCAAAACATAAAACATATATGAACTTTATGACTAGAAAGTTTTAAGAGATTCTGTTCAGCAGGCATACAGTAGTTCTGCCAAAACACCATTTCCACTGAAGTTCTGTTAATCAAGTTCATTGGAGTTTCAATGACACAATATGCAGAAGCCGTATGAAGTAATTGCTTAGGGTCAAGAAAAAAAATAACACCCTTGATGATTTGCACACCCTTTTTTGATCTTCTGAAAAACTACGAAGTTTCGGCAACAATCTAGCAGGATTTCAGAGAATTTGCTTCCATGAATTGTGTCAGTTCAATTGGTAAATAATATTAAAATTAAAAAGACATAATTAGGACTTAAAGTTATTGAAAATCATTCGTTTTAAATAAGCTTATCCAAAAATTATTCTGAAATACATGTAGCTACAAATAAAAAAAAACAAATGGAAATTGAGTCAATGTACAGTGACAAAGAATCTACAAATGAAAAGTTAGGTTAAACAAATAGAACAACGCTTTTCTTCCTACAAAGCATCATCAAATTCTTCTAATGGCAGAGAAATTGAGTGACTGCCATTGGATGAATTGATTGATTTACTGAAACTAGAGGCTCTCATTAGCCTGTATCGCTCACCTGGCTTTCAGTTGCCACAATCAAGCTAAGATTGTAAATTATACAGTTGAACTTAAGTCTCTCAAACTTTGGTAGCTCAAACACCACCAACATCTTGAACTGTATTTAAAGTCTGATGGTGTTTTTCTATATTTCTTTGTGAGGCTTTTTTGACAAAAACGTACTTGCTAAGGACCACTTTCAACACCAGTTTTGAAGTTGAGACATAATTTTGTAAATAGCGGTCAACAACAACTTACAAAACCATATTTTTAAGTTACTACATCAATATTTATTTGGAAACCAAATTTCATTGAAATAGGACGATGTTGAATTTTCCTGCCTTTTTTCGGCGGCAATTTTGAAAATGCCTGTCAACAAACAATTTTGAACACCACTTTTGAAGTAGTGACATCAATATCCACTTGGACACCAAATTTCATTGAAATCGGACAATGTTGAATTTTCCCACCTTTTGTGGCGACCATTTTGAAAATGGCAGTCAACAAACAATTTTCAGCATCTGTTTTGAAGTCGCAACATCAATATCCACTTGGAA
>MJUU01017069.1:165210-178610 GCA_002080025.1 Modiolus philippinarum | reverse complement strand
ATATTTTTAAGTTACTACATCAATATTTATTTGGAAACCAAATTTCATTGAAATAGGACAATGTTGAATTTTCCTGCCTTTTTTCGGCGGCAATTTTGAAAATGGCTGTCAACAAACAATTGTGAACACCACTTTTGAAGTAGTGACATCAATATCCACTTGGACACCAAAATTTCATTGAAATCGGACAATGTTGAATTTTCCCGCCTTTTGTGGCGACCATTTTGAAAATGGCAGTCAACAAACAATTTTCAGCATCTGTTTTGAAGTCGCAACATCAATACCCATTTGGAAACCAAATTTCATTGAAATCGGACAATGTTGAATTTTCCCGCCTTTTATGGTGGCCATTTTGAAAATGGCAATCAACAAACAATTTCCAGCATCTGTTTTGGAGTCGCAACATCAATATCCACTTGGAAACCAAATTTCATTAAAATCGGACAATGTTGAATTTTCCCGCCTTTTGTGGTAGCCATTTTGAAAATGGCAGTCAACAAACAATTTTTAACATTGGTTTGAATTTGGGACATCAATACCTATTAGGAAACCAAATTCCATTGAAATTGGACAATGTTGAATTTTCCCGCCTTTTTTGGCGGCCATTTTGAAAATGGCGTTAACTAACAATTTTCAGCATCTGTTTTGAAGTTGCAACATCAAGATCCACTTGGAAACCAAATTTCATTGAAATCAGACAATGTTGAATTTTCCCGCCTTTTTTGCCATTTTGAAAATTGTGGTCAATGAACAATTTTCAGTATTGGTTTTGAAGTCGAAACATCAATATCTATTTGGAAACCAAATTTCATTGAAATCGGACAATGTTGAATTTTCCCGCCTTTTTGGCGGCCATTTTGAAAATGGGGGTCAACGAACAATTTTCAACACCGGTTTTGAAGTCGCAACATCAATATCTATTTGGAAACCAAATTTTACTGAAATCGGACAATGTAGAATTTTCCCGCCTTTTTTGGCGGCCATTTTGAAAATGGTGGTCAACGAACAATTCTATAAACCAGTTGCAACAGCACGGTAAACATTCTATCAATTTACACTTAACCTTCATTTTCTCATGTTATGGAAATAAAAGACGACAAAATATGAAGATTTGAAAATTCCGTGAAAAAGGGCAAAAACTCCTACAAGGGTTTTTGGATTTTCTTCAAAATTTCAGGGTGGCTAGATCTTGATATGCTGAACATTTTTGCAATTTAAAGTTGACCTCTATCCATTATAATTTTTGTGATAAAAAATAAAGAATTTCAAAATTTAAAAATTTTTATGGAAAAAGGGCAATAACTCCAAAATGGGTTATCAGATTTTCTTCAAAATTGCAGGCCAGGTAGATCTTGTTACGCTGATCATTGTCAAATTTTTGATATCTGTAATGGTTTTGAGTTATTTACCAAAAAACAGCAATTTACCCCTATGTGCTATTTTTAGTAACGGAAGCCATGTTGTTTGGTCCTCGGACTAATCGAACATAATTTTCAATCTAGATACACTGGTGATGATTCAGGCAAGGTTTGGTTAAAATTGGCCAAGCGGTTTCAGAGGAGAAGATTTTTGAAAAAGTTTACGACGGACGGACGACGGACGCCGACGGACGCAAAGTGATGGCAAAAGCTCAAATGGCCTTTTAGGCCAGGTGAGCTAAAAAGAGTCTCATTAAACTCAAAGTTTCAAATTTATTTTACATTAAATGCATATTAAATATTTAGTTTCAGTAGCAAAATGTAAATGCAAGTAAACTGGAAATATTTCAACTTTTTCTTGCATTTAATATAAATTTTACTTGAAGTTAAAATGGTGAAGTAAATGAAGCTTAAATTTGTGAATTTATTTGTCTAAATAAATGTAGTTTAAACTAGCGTTAAATTAAAGATTAATTTACAGAATAAACTCAAAGTATTCTTATAAACTACAAATAAAATTTGAGTTTAATGCTAGTTTATTATTTCAGTAAATCAAACTTTTTATGTAGTGTTCTGGGAAACAACAGAGGCGACAAAAAAACATAGCAAGATTAACAAGAATAACAAATAATCACCATTATAAAGCAAAATACAAACAAAATACATATAGAAACAAAAACAAAAGCCAAAACACAAAAAAACAACCGAAAAATAAGAAAGGACATTTAAATATTAACATTAACCAAAATACAAAACAAATAAATGAAAAAGGCAAATTTATAACAAACACACAAAAAGTAAGAAAGATAATGGACATTTAATTAATTCTAATATACCGTTGTTGACAGTCCAGTTTTAAGGAATTCGAACTTTTATGCGCATATGCAGAAAATAAATTTACAGTAAGTTCGGTATTTTGTTATTTAGTGCTTTTTCGTGGCGTTTGTAATTTCTCGTCATTTGTGTGTGAACCTTTTGTTGCCTATGTTAGTTTAATCTATGATTTTTCGGTCGTTGCTAAAGTATTCATTTAGAAATTCAATAATTGACACCAAAACACATCCAAAGTTTCACTAAATTTTGTTATAAAACACACAATCAAAACGAAAAAAAAACAAAACAAACAGAACAAAACATAACAAAAACAAAATAAACCAAAAATGATAAATAAAAACAAACACTTAAGTGTTGAAAAAATATCATATTCCGATAGTTTTGCGTTTAATCTTCAGTAGATATTCAACTCTTTAGCTTTTAAATTTCTGGAAAAAACACCTTTTTTAGAAATACAGAGGCAATGTCAGTTTTCTTGATTAGTCTTGAACGATACCCTTACTCTTAAAAAACGGGTATAGCTTTCACACTCTACCGTTATGGGTGGGGCAATTAAAGCAAAAGGTAAAATGATTACTATAACTACAAACCAAAAAACAACTTTACATACTATTTTCGTATGCAAATTTGTAAGAATATGTAGTCACCGGGAAATGTAAAAAATCTAAGCGATATCACTGAATACTAGTGAGCTGGAGATAATCTCACAGATGTCTAACAATCAGTCTAGAGTTAAAACGTTTATGATCTTATGACAAATAAAGATAAATTAGAAAAAATAAACATAGATTGATATTGAATTAATTCATGTGATCATATTATCTCTCCACTGCAAGAGGTGATATAATTGGATGATAATGTGAAAGGGACGGACTATTCAATTTCTTTGTCTTACTCGACTGGTTTGCTCTAGTTCGAACACTAAAACTGGAGGATCGCGGTTTAATATCTAGCGATTCTTCACTGTCTCCAAGTTTCTTTAATTGATGTAAGCCGTGTGAACTATGATAATGGTTTTCATAGTTATGTATATTGTGCAAACTATGAAAGCTATGTCCAGCAACACGATGAAGGCTTGTTCTGCTGCCCTTAACAATTGACACAGATATAGGATCGAAAACTGTGGGAGGTTCTTCATCCAGAGATTCAACTTCATCTACTGTGATTTCAACGTTTTGTTCTTTTTTCAGTACTTTTGTTGGATGCAAGTCAGTAAAACGTGGATACAGCATGATCAATGCGCTTATAACCATCATTATTCCGGCTAAAAGAAAAGGCACAGTATAGGAATGCTGTCTGTCGTATAAAAATCCTGAAAAACATAAAAAACGAAATTTTGTTAAAGTAAATGGAAACGTAGTACACCGATATTCTAGCCGCATAATCCATTTAAGAAATAGAACATGAAACAGCTTGTGACGTCAGACCAGGTGCGTCGACAGGATCAGCGTTTCTTGCTACACCCTTCATGTGAAAAATGGTATTTCAAACTCAAATTGTAAACTAGAATCTAAACTTTTATGGTATGTGATTTTGATATAATAATGAGTGACAAAAATCAACTATATTATTGGGATGATGTTAAAGGAAGTTAGCGTTGAAGTGGTTTCAGTCAAATTTAATGACAAAAAGACCATAAAAGACCTGTCCTTGATAAACTGGAGTTTTCTGTGTATCGTGTACGTTTTTGTCACAAGTATATTCCCTCCATATCCTTTCATATTTTTCTACTGTATTGCTATCAGAAACCATAGAAATTTTTGTGTTTTTGTTTTCCGTTTTAGGCATACCATGCTATAACCATGATAAGCTTTGGCTATCACTTGGCGTCCGTCGTGCATACATCAGTTTTAGACTTTTCAAAGATGTTCTCTTCCGACACCACAAGGCCAATAGAAACAAAACTTGGTCAAAATAGTCATCGGGTAGTCCCTTTAAAAATATGTCCAAAAAGTCCGCATCTTATCAAAGATGATGTCAAGCGGGAACTAAGTTTCACATTGAATCGTATGGCACAGTATTCCGAGATCTTCTCTGAAGCCACTTGGTCAACTGGAACCAAGCTGGGCAAAGTAGTCCTTGAGTGGTTCCCTTTAAAACTTGTCCAAGATGTCCACCAGAGAGGAACTTCTGGGGAAAGCATTTACAGATAGTCTCCTCCGAAACTAAACAGACAATTGGAACCAAACTGACCAGGACAGTTTTCGGACGTCCCCTTTAATTTATATCCGGCAAGTCAGAACCCCATCTGAGATGGCTATCAGCGGGCCACTTAAATTACAAGCTGAAAAACACATCCAAATAGCTTTTCCTTTACTTAGCCAATTGGAACCAAACTTGCTCACAATTGTCCATATGTAAAATTTCAACATTAACATCAAACTCCGATTGAAAGGTGTATAGCTCTTCCTAACGCAGATTAATAGCTACATGAGAGCAGATCAAAGATACCTTTCATGAATGTAAGAAATGTCGTCTTTTCTAGAAAGGAGTGAAGCAAAACTTTACATAGATATATACTTCAATGTAAAATTGGCATAGGAAATCTAGTATTGATTTAAAAAGTGATAATTTGACGGAGGCAGTGCTTATTATAAATTCCGTTTTGGAGATTTATCAAAGATATCTACCAGTGGGGAACATAGTTTACCACTGAAAATTAAAATCAAGGTCTATTAACATTCTTGAACACGCAACCCTTCAACATTTAGGTTATTCTGGCCCACTATGTCTGCCATGATCAAGGTCTATTTTCATTCTTCTAATCGAGACCCTTTAATGAGGGTATAAATGGGTGTATCCTTATGACGGTTATGCCTTCACAATGAATTTGAAAAAAAAATGTTTTGGCAAATGACGATATGTTTTTCTCTAAACGTACAAATTTAAGTAATTTCCAGAATCACGCTAATACATTTATGACGATTAACGGTAAAATTTTGACCCATTTGACGTTAACGATATCTGAGAAGAGGAGTTTGACGGTTAACGATAAAGGGAATTCAAACCCTCTTTAATATTCAGGTTATGTTGATTGTCTTTGTCCGCAGTTGTTAAAGTGAGCGATACAGGCTCACTGGTGCTAGGGGTTGCCTTGAACTTATCATCAGTTAAAAGCAAAGCTCATTGTTGACTTCATGATAAAGAACAACAATAAGAACTTTGTTCTATCGCTTGGTTTTACCCAATGTATTTGTAGAGAATTCATCTATGTGCTTTTATGTCAAATCATTTCATTGTTAATCATAAGAGTTTCTTGTTTGCATTTGCAATTTGTTCAGTATTTTTCAGTTCATACAAAAATGGATGCATGAAGACTGGGAAAAAGTGGTTCATACTCGTAATAAGCATCATCCGCAATATATGCATGAACCTTCATGCAAAAAAAAAATAAATAAAAAACAAAATAAACTCCAAAAATCACTAACAAGGAGCCAAGAACCTTGATCATTAGTATGATGGAACTACTAAATTTAAGCTATCCCTAGTTCCTATCGTTATTTTTGTTTGCCTCTTGTCTTGCAGTTCACTTGTGAATTGTTACATGTGATTGTAGTTTTCGGCCATTGTGGGTGTTTACTGTCATCCTTTGTTTGTTAAGGTTTAAAAAAAATCGAAGAATCTTGCTGATTTTGAACATGGAGTATGTTTACATTATGTGATATTGGCAAAGATATATAAGCTCACTTATAACATCAAGAAATAATTAGGTATGTCGAATTATGTGCGAACATTTTAAACCGCATGTAATCTGGCAAATTATGGATATTCCACTTCTTGTTTATTTTTTTTAGGTAAGGTCATGGCTAGTGTGACACTAATCTAAGTAAAATATTAAATCTTGGTTATGAGACTGGAACATCAATCCATGCTGAACAACAACTATTACTCTAGTGAAGAACGACTTTCATTCAGCCGAAAATGTATGCAACATTTACTTGTTAAGATAAAGATGAATAAGACCTGTCAATATGAGCTGTATTATACATACATGTATGCTTCAGAAGAATTCATAATTTGTATTTTGAACCCTCCAATGCATTCAAGATTGATATCAATGAATCTGAAAAGAAATTTGATGCTTTTGATTGGTACTCCCCAGAAACTCAAAGATTTGTCACTGGGTGCGTGAAGCTATATTTCATAAGCATTGAATGAATGCTGAATCAATCTTTTTCTGTATAAACTCCGTTAAAATTGTTTATTTAGAAGTAAAGCAATGTATACTTTTAGCAATATCTGATACTTAGATTTTTCTTGGCAATTTTATTTTAGATTGTAATTTATTCAAATTTATTTTTGAAAGTATTTCAGAACCTTTAGGTATACTTAGTATTCACAAACTTAAGATATACTTACCGGCAACTGGAGCACCGGATAACTGTCCTAGTGCTAGCCAAAACAGAATAACTCCATATGTCAGACCAAAAGGTTCTACCCCAGCGAGGTCAATTAATAAGGATGGAATCAAAGATCCACCGCAAGCTGCATAACTCATGCCAAATATGGCGCTAAAAATATAAAGTCCATGGGAAGTTTTAATAAGTAGACATATCGTAGCTATCCCACCAAGGAGGTAAAAGAAAATATATTGATTAATTGGTTTGAATATTTTCACAGTTTCAATGTTTGCTAAAAATCCATGCAAAAGTTTGAAAATGAGCACCATTATACCAGAAACTGTATACAATATGGCAGCATTTCCCTTCGAAAAGCTCATCTCATATACTGCGTAAGCCTGTAGATGTCCGTACACTACAGATGCCCCAAACTGATACATGAATATATTCACCATGATGATGTAAAAAGATGGTATTTTAAGATAAAAGTGTTTAGTACAAAAACTTTCGTCTGACCTTTCTTCCTGGTGTAGATCACTTGAGGCATTTAAAGGACTTGTTTCTAAATCCTCAGTATTGTCAGTCTTGTTACCTACACTACTGTCTATTGTTTGTTGTTCTGAGGGTCCTGATGAGTAACCACTTTCTTGTGATTTTTGGTCAGTTTTATCGTTTTCGTGCATAGGACGAAACAATGCTCCAAACACAATTATATTTAATGTTACGCCACCAAGTATAAGAAACATACCGCGCCAAGAGTAGCGCTCAGTCAGAGCTTCAATAATAGGCGGAAAGGCAAAACTACCAACTCCACCTCCGGCGGAAGAAATTCCGAGAGCTAACGGTCGATTTTTCTTGAAGTATTTTGCAACTGCTACACTTCCAGGCATAAAGGCTAGTCCACAACCGAAACCTAATAAAACAAAAGGAACAACAATAACTTAAAAAGTATAATGTTCAACTCGAAATTTGCAAAATTGATTTATTTACATATTACATATTGATTTAAAAGTAAAACGTAGTATTTGAAAAAAAACATACTTTCATTGTAAAGTCCAAAAATGTATGTGTATGCGTGTTAGTGGCAAAACATCATCACATCAGGAACATCCATTAAAACGACCATGGTGAGAAATTCATAGACTTAGATAATTGAAATGCACTAACACAGTTTTAAGGGTCTGTTTCAAATTTATAATATTTTCATCCTTTCCAAAGGTATGAAGTCAGATACCACATGTTACCTAATAAAAGTCGTCGTATTTTTTGTTGTTGTCTTTTTTAGGAGACGCTTTCAATTTCTGATACGTTTATTTGTGAGTTCCATCGGGATTCAACTTCCAACCTGATTATATATGTTCATGGCATTTGCAATTAATTGCCAACTTGTTGGTGACCTATTTTTGAAATTCCAATGCGAGGGGCATTGGAATTCAGTTGAAGAATTGTAAGTTTTCATAAAATAAAGACAATAAAATCAAAGAAACTTCACCTTAGGAATCGATACAAGCCATACATTAATAACAAAAGAAGAGGAATTGAATGTAACAAGTCTTTTTTCCCTCTGAATATGAGTCATTAAAGGATATCCTCTGATTTCAGTGTTTTACCGATAAGAGGAAGCATGCAATAAACAGTGAATATATATTAAAGACATTTACAAAATTAATTTTTTTTCACAATGGAGTTTCATTGTTACTTTACGAGCATCAGTGTTAGTTTGTTGTTTCTGGCTATTAGAAGTTTGTTCTTATCTTATAAATATAATTAGGGACCGACCATCTAACTTAAGGGGGGGGGGGCTATGGTTTTTTTTTCTAAAAAATATTTTGGAGCTGACTTTTTGTGAAAAAATATTTTGGCTGCCAAAATGATGAAAAAAAAATTCTGAAGGAGGCTTTCTGCCCGAAAAAATAATGTTAATTTTGGAAAAAAAATATTTTGTTGATGCACGACGAGAAAACAAATTTCTTTCCAGAAAAAAACTATACCCCCCCCCTTCAGGTTAAATCGTCGGTCCCTTATAGGGAAAACAACAAGAGTTCGTGTATTTGATTTTGGGGAAACAGGGAAAACAACAAGAGTTCGTGTATTTGATTTTGGGGAAGCAATATTGAACTATTGAGATTTCATTCATCGTCTGCTGCATGGTCTTTTAGCTATGTTTTAAGAACGATATATTTTTGTACAGGGTTGTAGATGCCATGGTACGGCAATATAACTTTATGAAAAGTTTCGTATGGGATATTAGGAACAGCATACCTGATACAATTCCGTATGTAAAAATGAGTGCTGGAACAGAATTGACAAACGCTGAAGCAATCATGCCAACGGAAGCTATCAAACTCCCAACAATGGTAACCTTCCTTTCACCAAATTTTCTAATCAGGTATCCAGATAACGGACCTGAAAATAAAGTTTGTCATAAATCTTCTGCTAAATCCGAAAGAGCAATGAAAAAAAATAGTTGTTTTAAATTATTTGTAAAAATTTAAAAAAATCAAGTACAATGCTCTTATTGTTCGAATTTTTCTGATCCCACAGTGTACCAGAGTTAAAGTGTTGCTCGAGGACAAAGTAATTATAATTGAGACTACCTGTAAAATAAATTCCGAAAATAATGACTATATAATATTTTCCCACTTTGGAAACACAAACGTGATTTTCTTGCGGGCTTGGATTTTCTCGTTCGTACTGTTTTAAAAGTTGAATTTGCAGTAAAACAAAAACAATGTAAGTGGATCGTCAAAGAAATTACTCACATTTGAGTGTATACAACAACCCATATATTACACTAGCTGTACCAGCATTGCATCAGTGAAATAATATTCTAACATAGCTCTTGTTAATTGTCAACCAGTATAATACTCAACAACCATTTATTTCGCACATGCGCAAATGGTATCGGAATATGAGTAAACGGGATGAAAGACAACAATGTTTTTAATTTTGTTTCTCTAAGTTTATGAAGGAAATAGAGGTTAAGAACAGATTTTACTAAATCATGTCATTAAGACACGTAATGTGTATTGTTTTGCTTTCGATTTTTGAACTTGCATCTGTTTGAAAACGGCAGATTGTGTATTGTGACGTCATAGACCCAGACAGCAATGGAGGCGGTAAATCCGCCTTCTCGCTTCAGAATGGAAAATTCCATTTTCTGTCATACTAGAATCGAAATAATTCATTACAGGTTATTAGTTTTTGTCATTTAACATTTTTGTCATTTAACAATGAGCTTATGCCTTTATATTCGTAAATTTAACCCCTAACTAAACGCTCTGGGTTAGCGAGGGTTAAATTCGCCTAAAGTCAGCTTGATAGTGAAGCAGTAGTAAAAGCATTGGGAATTCGGAAATGATGTTTTTTTTCCTCTGACCATTCTTTCATAAGTTCGTCCACAGATGTTCTATTAATCATTTATCAAGGAAATAAAAACTGACTTAAGGTAGATCGAGCCTAATAAAAATATCAGACGGCTCTTTTTTTATTTTAAGATATTTTGTAGTTGTTAGCCTATTTGTTCAAAAAAATAAAATAAAATCACCGATCATCTTATCCTGTTAACAAGCTTTGAAAACCAGGCCAAATTAATTATTTTTCATCAATATTTACAAAGAAAACATTGGGAACTTTGAGAACATGCTTATTATTTAGCTTTCATATTAAATAAATATCAGATAGATTTTTATTTTTTTTTTATATTTTAGAGATATACACTTCAGCTATATGCTGAGCTGAAAAAATCTATATGTCACCGCTTGATTAAGAGAGATATTTTATATAGATAGCGAAATAGACAATATTTACGTGAAAAGGGAGCTAATTCGCGGGAAAGTGTACGTCAATCTATTATGACGTCACATTGAAAAGACCGAAAAGAGGAATATTCTAGCAATTCCGCATCCGACTCGTGTTTCGCAAAGGCGCCAATCAAATTCCCCGTCTATTATTGTCGATATACCTTAATTCAAGCCAGGCATGGGGCGAATTACAGTGCAATGTAATGCATTGAATTACCATTACTTGAAGATAATTTGCATTGAATTACCATTACCATTACATGAAATTTGCGAAGAAATGCATTGAATTACCATTACTTTAGCTTAGTAATGCATTGAATTACCATTACATTTTGACATTTTATCAAAAATAAATCAACTCAGATATACATCTGTATGCTTTTGCTGGAAAGCAAAAACATAAATATGAATGGTCTAAAGTGTCTGAATTTTATTATCCAACAAAAATTATCTTTTTGTAACAATACAAAAGTATAAAATTTACTTAAAAATAGACATCACATACTGCCTAAGATTTTAATTTACAGGTAATTAAAATGGTATAGAAAATGTTTTTACAGTGGACAACAATGTCTTGATCATTTAATTTAACACTATTGTTATTTAAGTTTGTTTTTACAACAGAGTCCGAACTTTTAATCTAATTAAAGAATGTATTGTATCAAAACTTGTCTATAGTATGACTTCACTATTTAAGGGGGGGTGGGTCTTTCAATGGTAATGAATCAACACACACCTTCATGATTGCTTCTGCCAATTCTGCCAATGAAATTTAAAAATACAAATGATCATTCCTTTTGATAATAAAAAAGGGGAAAATATCAGTTACCATCAAACATACAGGATTGTAGACCAAGTGAATGATTGATTGATTGATTAGTTAGAGTTTAACGTCCAATGAGCAATATCTCAGCTATATCAGGACGAGAACAAGTTAATCAATTCAAAACAAATTGTAAGTAAAAGAAGAAAGAAATAAAGGTGGAAGGGACAACCGGGGCAACGACTTTTGATTGCCACTGGAAAAGGGGAGAAATGGGTAGGGGCAGGAAATTTAGCCTTCTATACGACACCCAGTGCGTCTGCTCTCTTTAGAGAAATATAGAAGGGGTCTTTATACTGCATGGAGCGTGGCGTTTCTCCACACAGTTTGGCTACAATGGTTCGCGGTCAGGCTTTCCGTATTATGACCTGACTACCCCGCAAAGACAGGGCATTCCCCTATCCACCACCTGGGGACGCGCCCGGCAGCTCTGTAGCCAAAGCCCCTGAAAACCTATTCAGGTGCCGGGACCAAGTGAATGCCCGGACATTTAGACATAATGCTGTACATTATGTGAAACAGTTTTATCATTTGATTAAATCCTGATTGAAATATCACCTTTAATACTGTTCATCATTTGGATAAAATAGATTAGATTTAATAAAATATTCTAACTTATTTTCATTTTATTAGGATTTTTTAAATGAAAATCATGCAGTAAAATGGTTGGTTAATTGACATGGCCTTCTAGTATTTTATATCATTTTTTCTGTGTTTGTACAGCAGGAAATAGTATGCAATGTAATGCAGTGTAATGCACGAATTACATACATTTTTGTGATACATGTAGTAATGCATTGAATTACCATTACATGTAATGCATAAAGTGGTGCAGTACACATTACATTGAATCACTTGAAAATGTGTAATGCATTGCAATGCATTACCATTACGAATTAGCATTACCCAATGCCTTATTCAAGCATATTACAATAATTTAATTGAATTTGCCAAGTTTTTGTACTAGTATAGTTGTATAGCAACGTATTATTTTCTTAGATAACACCTAAAAGTAAGCGTGCAATTAATTTCCATATTATATATATCTTTATTCTGATAAACCTTTGCAGTACAATGGTATACAGACATACAGACATACAATAACAACATAAGCAATGACATAATAGAAGACAATATTATTATTATTATTATTCTTTATTCCAGAAAGCAGTACAGATTATATGGTTAATACATTAATACAAACATATATATATATATATATAGTGTCATCAAACAAAAAATGTAATACATATCAAGTATCGATATCAATATTAATATAAATATAAATATAACTGTCTATATTGCGGAGTATGATAACAAATATCATGAATTTCTGATTTTCTCGGCTAAACATAAAAATTTTCCGGGATTATTCAACTCTTTTACATTTCTAACAGATACAAGTTGTACTAATTTATACACTGATGGTGTTCTCCAATAATACTGTTTTACATATTTAAGACGTAAATCTGCGTACTTAGGACATTCTAAAATAAAATGAAACTCGTCTTCTATAGACTCTTTATCACATAATGTACATATACGATTAGATCTAGAAACATTAAAATAACGACCACTTTCAACATTCAAATTATGTGCATTTATTCTATATTTAGTAATATATTCCTTGTATTTATAATTAACTGGTCTGTCTAAATAAAATTGTAAACCATGTCTATCAAAAATGTATTTATATATTTGACATTTCGATGCTACTTCAAAAAATGACAATGCTTCAGTTATAAAATTATCAACTAAACGTTGTTTAAATTCATACAAAAACACTTTTTCATTTGCAACACTTTGCGATAACCATATATAGTTAAGACCACAACTATATAAAATATCACGTATTTTACAAGCCCAATTCAACTTATCATTTGGTTTAATATAACTATATTCAAACATTTCTAAGTAACAATTTTTTCAAAACACAGTTATCAGTTGTTAATAATTTACACCAGTATTTCATCATTCTATAATACCTCTCTATATACAATGGGAATCTCCCTAATTCAAAATACACCATAAAATTCACAGTGCTCTTTCTTACTTTTAATACTCTTTTCAGATAATATAAATGCAAAGTCTCAATGTCAGGGGCTTTATGATAACCCCACACCTCACAACCATAATTCAAAATGCTACCTATGTATGTACCAAATAACGACAAAAGTGTTTC
>MJUU01017069.1:124143-135317 GCA_002080025.1 Modiolus philippinarum | reverse complement strand
TTCCTAGGTACTATACTGCCAACTGGAGATTCTCCGCAATTCACGGCTGACTTTTTCTTAGTACTATACTGAACACTGGAGATTCTCCGCTAACTTTTTCCTAGGTACTATACTGCCAACTGGAGATTTTCCGCAGACTTTTTCCAAAGTACTATACTGCCCACTGGGGTTTCTCCGCAATTCTCCACTACTATACTGCCAACTTGAGATTCTCCGCAATTTTCCGCTGACTTTTTCCTAGGTACTATACTGCCAACTGGAGATATCTGCAATTCTCCGCCGACATTTTCCTAAGTACTATACTGAACACTGGAGATTCTCCGCACTTTTCCGCTGACTTTTTCCTTAATACTACACTGCCCACTGGAGATTCTCCGCAATTCTCCGCTGACTTTTTACTAAGTACTATACTGCCCACTAGTTTCTCCGCAATTCTCCGCTGACTTTTTACTAAGTACTATACTACCTACTGGAGATTCTCCGCAATTCTCCGCTGACTTATTCCTAAGTTCTATACTGCCAACTAGAGATTCTTCGCAATTCTCCGCTGACTTTTTTTTTAGTACTATACCGCCCACTGGAGATTCTCCGCAATTCTCCACTGACTTTTTCCTAGGTACTATACTGCCAACTGGAGTTATACTGTCCACTGGAGATTCTCCGCAATTCTCTGCTGCCTTTTTCCTAAGTATTATATTGCCCTCTGGAGATTCCCCGCAAATCTCCGCTGACTTGTCCTAAGTTTTATACTGCCCACTGGAGATTCTCCGCAATTATCCGCTGATTTCTTCCTAGGTATGATACTGCATTGAAGATTCTCCGCTGACATCTTCCGAAGTATTTTTCCACCTTTGAGATTCTCTGCTTTTCTTAACAAATTTTTCCAAGTATTATACTGCCTTGGAGATTCTCCGAAATTCTCCGCAAACTTTATCTGACGTAATATACTCCCAAGGACATTCTCCGCAATTCTCCGCTTACTTCTTCCTAGGTATTGTACTGCATTGGATATTGTCCATAATTCTCTGATGATATTCTCCTAAGACACTACCTGTGAAATTTTCCGCAATTCTCCGCAAACTTTGTCCAAAGAATTATACAGGCTTGGAGATTCATCACAATTCTCCGCAAACTTTTTCTTAAATATAACATTTAAATGGAGATTCTCCGCAATTCTCCGCTGGCTTTTTCAGTAGATATATATCATGGTTAGGACAGTTTTATTTTAGTAATTTTCATGATCTCTTACATGAAGTATGAACCACATATATTATACGTGCATAAGTGTTTATTTATTGTATGTATATATATATATATATGTGTGTGTATTTTAATTGGTCTCTGTACCTATGTTTATCGATGGTTTTTAGAGAATAAAGAATCTGGAAATCCTGAACGATTTGACGTCATAATAGAAACCTCCAAAAATAATGTCATTTTTTAAACTTTCTTTCTGATTTATCATGATTATTTTACGGAAGAAAAATGTTCTTAAATTCAACCAATATTAAAGATCAGGATATCTTCCACTTGCTTGAGAAATTCTACTTCTTTATCCCTGGTTTCACATGGGAAAAGAGGGAATTCTCACACATGTATAAGATATTTAAGTGGACACTTGGAACGACAGACTGTCGAATAGGCAATAGGTCTCCCTAACTTCTTTGTCACATTTCCTTAGCTGATTTGTGAAACAATGAAACACATGCGTGAATATAAACTCCCATTAAATTGCGCAAAAAACAAACAAAATAGGTTCTTTATTCAGCATTTTATCGTATCATGAAGATTTCAATTGCAGCTCTTGACCGTATCATGCAGTAGATTTTTATCGTATCATTTTTTCTCTGACTACCTCCATTTGAATGTAGTTTTCTCGATAATGACAGAACACAAAATCGTGAATGTGGTATTAAAAGTAAGAAAAATGAGTGATGTATCACGCAAAATAAAATTAATTTTGAATCCAATACGTTATGGGGAAGTATTTGCATTGAAAAGTTGAAAATATATATTTTTTTTCCTGTTTCAGCGGTGACTAAATCAAAATATGTTTTAGAAAGCAAAATTAATCTGTTGTACAAAAACTTCGATCTATTTGAAGTTAAATAACAGTTTGTTCCAATCAGAAATAAAGAGAAACAAAATGAAAATATAGATATAATAACCTTGGTCTTTCAACGCCTTTTATCGTTTATATCAATTTTGACCGTATTATACAGATTTTGCTCAAAATGATACAACGCGGTTGTACGGTGTGAAATCCAAAATTCTGCTTTTGGAATGCGTTTCTTTTTTGTGTGCGCTGAATAAAATAAACTGTTTATTTTTTAGTATTTACTAGGAAATCGAAGATTTATGCAGCTATATCCGCAAATGTAGCGTTCAGTTGGAGTATGATCTCTTAATATCGGTGAAAAAATAAACAAAAGAAAACAAATAATAAAAAAAAGAACAACAAACAAGTCACGGGGGTAACTTAATATATATTCTGGTACGGGTGTGCGGACAGTAAAATTTTAATCTGCCCTTTTCATATATTTTGCCAAATCGAAAAGGGAGACCCTTTCATATATTTTATGAAATTTGCTACCTATTCATATATTTTTATAAAGTATAAAAAAGAAGAATTGTCGTCAAAAAAGAACGCAGTTCCGCTACTGCCCTGAATATCTCGTGGAAAGTGAAACAGTCGATGAAAATAAAAGGGTGGTCGAGCAATTTTCAGTGGAATTTTTCGGCCTTACCTGGATCAGAGACTTTCAAAAACACTGGTAAAAAGTTAAAAATGCCATACTTCGTTACAAAAAGATGGGGAGTAAAAATTTAAAAATTAAAAATATTGTCACTCTTTTTTTGTTTTAGATATTTTCAAAATCAGCACTTCATTTTTAATACGAGATTGAAAGGCCGTTACAAACCTAAGATAAGTATTTTGAAGAAACGTGAATATTGTCCACTCGTGTCCATTTGTAAAATATACTCAAATGAGTTTGAATGATTTATCATCTGCAACATCAACCCTCCGGGAGCAGTTAGTGGTACTTTATTTTTGTGCTATATAATAAATTTTCCCAAAAAGGTTAATAATGGTCGAAAGTTACCAAAATTGCTTTCGTTTTTTAAAGAATCCGTGGCATCCCCTCAATTGTTATCCCAAAATAAAAGATTATAAACGTCCCAAAATGTTTCCAAGACTTGGTAGTATTCCCTGTGACAATATTGTTCTATTAAACTTTAGATGTTACTTGGATTCGAGCGTTGCAAACCATTATTTTGGAGTAAGTTATACCGACTGTAGTCATGTATATTATATGCAGATGTAGGTGCTTGGAATTCCGACAGTTTTATTTCTCTTCAGTACAACTGCATGGATTACAAGTACTTTAAAAACTGCAAGTCAACTTAACCTCTGAAACATTAAATTTTATTAAGCTTAGATGTTGTTCAAACTTTTGTATTTTCGAAAAATAACCGCTTGATATTATCTTTGTTTTTGTATTGCATCTTGCCTCATAGTTTAAACTTTTGAAAGCCCAAATTATTATATTTTTTTCATTGCTACACAGAAACTATATTCCATAAACTGAATTTTAGTCTCTTTGATTATCTTCTTATTGTAATCCGACATTTTCACTTTTCATATAAATCCCACTGAAATGGCCGCCGTGCGCGGTCCCGGCTTATGAATAGGCCCGCAGCATCATCTGAACTTGGAGTATGAGTCTTCCTAACAGAGGACCCCGAGGGAACCCCGGGATATAGAAATAGGACCTAGTATCTCCGGCTTGCCGGGTGTGACCCCTCCTAAACGGGGGCTGACACCGAGGGTCCCGGGATATAGAAATAGGACCCATTCCGTGGTTGTGCGGGATTAATAAATACACAACCCATCTTTCGGATGGGATTTAAACACAGGGAAATGCCACGCTTCCTGCACGTTAAAGAACCCTTGTAGCAAGCTCTTTTTTGAGTGGTCCGTAGGTTATCGGCTACAAGGCTAAATTCTCCGCCCTTTTCGATTTCATCCTATTTTTCCAGTGGCAGTCAGAATTTCCCGTCCCATGGCCCTTTCCATAGCTCAAAGTGATTATTTATTAACAAACGTGTTCTCGTCTTGATATAGCTGAAATATTGCTGAGTAGACGTTAAACAATATTCAATCAATCAATCAACCAACTGAAATGGTGTTGCTGTCATGATTCATAACACTTTTAACACAGTTTTGCTTAAGTTGTAAAAGGTGGGTCAAGTCTAAATACTGTTAGCTAGAATTTTCTGATATTTTCATGCTTTGCACATTATATAAAAATCGGCTATTATGGTTGAAATAATAGGGAAAGTTAGAGAATTTTAACAAAATTTTAATCTATTTTAGTTACATCTGATATATTTTAGCTTGAGTTTGACATTTTAGCAGTAATTGATGAAACTTTAATCTATCTGTATGCTCATTGAATTATGTTCTGACAACCCTAAACTCACCAAGATATTGTTAAAAGCTGCATTATCTTCCATAAGACCACATGATTTTTCTCTTCAACACGTTCATTGGTCTTTTCTCCCTTACGGTTTAATTAAAAAAATGAAAAATACAGAGATCGAAAATAAGTTATAAGTTCAATGCAGGCATGGAAGGATTAACATTGCAATATATTGCTTTGAATACCATAGCTTTTGAGAAAACGTTCTTTACATTAATAATTATCTATACCGTAACGTGAGTTTTACAAGGAAATGCATTGAATACCACTTTGGTTTTTTAGCTCTTTTGGTTTTTAAGACTCTATGCACATTTCTTTCTGCTTTCTATTAAAGTAAAGAGATGTAAGGCCTAAATCTTAAGGTGTCTGCAGGGTATTATTTTCCTATTATAGAATTTTGTGAAATTTTCTGTGTAGAAACGCAATTGTATTATAGTTCAAAATATAAAATAAAATTCGGGGGTTACCGTGCCTTTAAGCCCAAAAACTGAAATTGAAAATTTCAGGATTATACATAGAAATGTTAGGGAAAATGGTTATATGAGAGGACAGCTTGAAGAATTTATTATAGATTTTGTTCATACTTTGCATGTGTTTCGTAATCATTATATAGTTTACATATAAAAAATGAAAATAAGGGGTCACCGTTGAAATAACAGAGATAAATTGAGAAATGTTAATTTCTCTAGTGATATCTATGTTAAATTCTTTTATCAAATTATCTCCCTTGTATAATTTCTGTGTCATGCAAATACACCTTCAGATTTAAAGCTTGTGTGTTTTATTTTACCTTTTTGTAATGGAAATGTTGTGAAAGTGATTAGGAATAATAATTTTAGATTCTTTGGAACTTTCTTGAGATTTCAAATATCTATTTTGTTAAATTTTTTAATGAATGAAACCTAAATGAACAATTATAAGAAAAAAAAATGGCGGAATAATACCACTGAGACACCTTAACCTGAATTTTTCACAATTTTTCACAATTTTATTATGCAACAAAGTTTTATTTTAAACAATATAAATTTTAATGTATTTGCAATTAGTGTATTTATTTCAAAACATATCTATCTGTGTTGGTTTAGATTGCTGTTTACAGGTAATTTAAATGGTGAAGACAATGTTGACACTGAGTTCAACTTCAATTTTTATGAAAGAAATGTCTTGATAATACAAAACAATTTTTGATAGGGAAATTATATCTCCAAGTTAACATCTGTAATTGTAACATATTCCCTTTATTATTGTTTCTGTCAATAAAAGTCATAAGTCTTTTCGGACAAGAAAAGGGCCGTCATGATACAAATAAGGGCAAATAACTTAATACTGAAGTTACAAAAAGACTTGCATACCAAATTCAATTTAAATGTATTATAAAATTTGATGTGAAACCCAGGCTTCGATGTACAGTAATAAATAGATTTAGTATTGTAATGTTTTATTTTTGTCTTGAATATTTCTTGCAATTTCAAACTGTCCCAAAGAGTTGACATTTTTCATAATCACAACACTGAATTTAACAATAACAAGGATTCATCATATTTTCACAGAAATATACATGTGTAAAACTGTATTCTACAGTGAAAACACTCAGTTTGATCATTCGATTAATCACTTATTGCAATACTATCAAAAACATTGTTCAACAAATGAGATATCAAATTAAATTTCTAAATATGTACAAGCTAAATTTAATCAATTTTCGTTTGTCATCCCTTAGAAGGAAGGATATGCGTTGAAATGTATAAATAACAATGAAGGGATAGGGAGTAAATGCAAATTAGACAAAGTTTCTACATATAAATAGTAAAACTAAGCAATTCAACAACCCTTTCATTGTTGTTCTTCATCTTGAAGTCACAATAAATAACTTTTATTTTGTGGTAGTGTTGCGTTAAATTACTATTACATGTAATGCAAAAACAGGTGCAATACACAAGCAAGGATTTTTCTGTAATATCACTTTTCCTGGTCTTGCAATGACATGAGGAAGGCACTAAATCGTTTGCTAGACAATATTTTTGTTCGTTTCGGCAACATCGTTTATCAACAGGCCATTGGAATTCCCATGGCAACAAACTGTGCACCTCTCACCGCAGTGTTACGATCGAGTCAATTCGAAATGGAACCGTACAAAACAGTGATCAACTAATTTCAATTTTCAATGATAACAGCGCGTATATCGACGATATTCTTACTATTGACAATCCCTAGTTTCAATAACATGATATCATTAATCCAAAAGAACTGAAACTTGATAAAGCAAACAATTCTAAATACTGCCCCTTTTCTCGATCCAACTATCACCATTGACTCTAGCGAAATCAAAACTAAAATTTATGATAAAAGGGAGGATCTTGATTTCACTATTACTAATTTACCCTTTCTTGACGTTACTCTATAGCTACATCATATGTAACGTATATATCTCGACTACTACGATTCGCACGTGTCTGTTCTACTGTTGACGACTTAAGTGATCGTCACCTTACTATCACACTCAGTTTACGGAAATGTTTTAAAAAAAATGTCAAAAACTGATAAAAAATCCAAAAATTTTTTGACGTAACTTACATTTTCTACGTAATATGGAATATTGACAGAAAATTCTGTACATGATTCCGTTTAATTTGCTTTGGGGTTCAATACCCCGAAGATTTTACACATATACTTGCGCTTCATTGATACTGCCGATGTATACTGAAATCCATGATGATTGTTTCCAAACCTGGCGGGGAGTTCTAAATTTGATTTTGCCTTCGTAGTGCGATAGTGTTTTACCAGCAGACTGAAAGCTGGAGCTAGCCGACAGTTTCGCGACAAGCACTCCTCGATTCATCTTTTTAAATTACGTTTTGCCTTATTTTTTCTATCTTTGAGTTAGTAGTTTATCTGTATTGGGTTTTATTCGTAGAGGGAAACGGTATAGAAAAAGGTAGATTTATGTACCCCTTAACCGGTTTAACCCTACCGCTAGTTTTTGATAGTGCCGATACTAAGTCCGGCTATTTCTAGTTCCTATCGTTGTCTACGCTTGTCTTTTGACTTTTTATTATTTTTATGTTACAGTTCCTTGGTACATTGTGGCATTTGATTGTAATTTTCGGCTCTAGTAAGTTTTATATTCTCTATTTAACGATAGGGTATGGGGTAAATGAACATGAGACCATAACACATATGTTAAATCCAACTGCAATTAATTTTAATGAGCTGTATGACCATTTCGGAAATTAATTCTTCACCAGCAGCACTAGTACCAAAACATAGGAAATCCACAATTTCAAAAAATATTTAAAATGCATAAAACCAAACGAAATCCTAATAATCAGTATTATCAAGTATAGCTAAGGACAAAACTACGATGTGGAGAGTTACATGTCATTGAATTACTTCAAAATGTATAACACTTAGCAATATGCAATGCTAGGTTCAATGTAAGCCCAAAGATTTTGTATTTTTCATATGGCAAATCAATTGTCTTTCGCAATTCACTTTAATTATAATTACTTTGTTCAAAGAGAGTTTCAATTTCGGCGTTGACTATATCGGATTTTCTATATTTGTAAGCTTTAAAATAAATGGCTCTACTAACAGTTTTTTATAAGATATTTTATTAGGGGAAAATATTACAGAGGTATAAATCTGTTTTTCTTTCTTTTGAGATTTTAACTAAAGATAAAGACATTTATCCCCCCTCTTTGAACTGGGTACAAATTACCCAAGTGCCTATATGCAAACAATGGTACATCGCTGGATCTGCAGAAGTACTGAAAAGCCCATACGCAAAGTGTATGTTACCCACAAGTTATCAATACAGAAATCGTATGGTCCGCATCATGATCTTGTGGACCCAACAAAAGTCTGTTTCCCAGATCACAACAGGTCTTTCACTTTATCAGCTTAATATTGTTTATTCCTCTATTGGATATGACTTTACTATCGGAATAGACATAGTGGGTGTCTTATGAGAAACAGGAGATGTTTACTTACCGGTGCACTTTATCTTACCCATGGTATTGTGTGGTTTATCTGTTTGTTTTTCTTCATTTTTCTTTTCTGTGTCGTACTTATGTGAGGTGTTTGTATTTATGTTTCCTGTGTTGCCATTATCTTTGGAATATTTGTTAGACTGAAGATTCGGTTCTCGCTTACATTATAGATATACATTTAGATAGACAAACGTTCGCTAATATGACACATATCCAATATTTGCTCCATTATCACCGCCTACGACAATGGATGTCAATAATATATGTAACAATCCAAGTTGCATTCACCTGTTAGAAAAATTGATTTAAGCGCGTTGTTAATTATTGACTTATAAAGATAATAACAAATAGACTTTCCTGTTACCACTTCTCTCAAAGCAATATAAATCAGTTTTAATGGCTTTGATATCTTTCACTTAGTTCCATAATGGTTTAGTTCTATATTGTGCAGGTACCACTTTAACATTTGAACAGATTACTACAAAACTTTCGATTTGCTTATAAATTATCTTTTTTATGTTTATAAATCTAAAGCTGAGTTTGTTGCCTATTCTTTCATGCATCGAAAACCGTCATACACATAGCACAAACATTTATTAGCTAGGCTATGGAATAGCCTAGAGAACGCATGCACAGAAGACTATTGACCAATAGGAATTTCAGATTCTCGAAAATCAAAATGACGTCCAGTTTCGTCCTGATAAAACGGGGCGGGGTTTAATTTTTCTGTTTCCTTGTTGAAGTTGAAAAGTATAAAAGACTTTTCAATTGTGTTAAACAAAGCGTGATTGTAGTTTGTTGAGATACTTAGGCAATGGAGAACGAAAGGTGGAAAGAGATAGAATTGCGTTTTTTGTGGAAGAATTAAGAGCTACCGGTGTTTATTTGTGTGTGATGTAAAAGGTTATTATTGTATCAATCACATAAAATTAAGCAAGTACTAACTAGGTGTATATTTATTTGTTGTCAACATGTTGTGGTCATGGCATGCTGCGTGTTACGGCACATATTGTCGCCCTGCACATATTGTCGCCGGCGACAATATGTGCAGAACATTTTCGGCACATATTGTCGCCAGTTTTAGAAGAACTTGTACTTGATAATACATTACAACAATGTTGAAGTAGCAAGTGTACTTCACTGATGCTGCGTGAGTCTTTAGGAATAAAATTAGTTGTGTTGTCATGGAACTGAGATTTGAAGAGAAATTTTAAAATGTTAGTAGTTGAAACATAGAATCTCATGCATGCATGAAAAACTGGAAGTGCAAAAAATATTGAATGGTATCTAATGAAGCTACTTAGAGTTTACAGAAAAATAAGCTTTTTTTCTTGCCATATCTGTAAGTTTCGCGAATTAAGAATGTCATAGAAAAGAGTGGAACTGTAAGGGAATGTAGGGACGCTTAGAAAAACTTAAATCCATGTCCTATCTCGAATTAGCTTTACTTCTACTTCCTTACCCAAACCTTGTTTTTCTACCAATATATTGGATGATCTATAGGGGATGGCATGTGTCTTAATTTTGTTTCTAGAAAAAAAATAATAACTTGACTCTTCCTACAGAATTTAGAAAAGAATTGCCCCCAAACCCTGAAAACATCAACTAGACCCTCCCCCTTTTGATTGATGGATTCGTCGGTGGCGAGGCACTTTATTCACATTAAATCATATGGGAAATGCGTACAAAGAACACAAAGTCTGGCAAGGGACAAAAGAAGCATCATACATGAATGTAACGGATAATGTGAGCTATGGAATACATTAGGAATAAAGATAAAAAAAATTTGTGCGGTTATGCGGATGTAAACTTGGATTCTATTGGCTGATTAACCACCTGCTAAATAACCATGTCCGCCCTACACAACAAGACAACCAATAATCATGATAATGTAGTGTTTCACCTAGACCAAAGTCATTCAAAAGCGTACATATAAGAATTGTACATAAGGACAAATTTCACAAACATACAGTAAGCATGGAAAAATAAACATATCGAAATTAAACATAGTTTACTTCCACGTAATGTAAAACTAGTTTCAGCTTGCTATTTACATTGAAAAATTAAAATGTGAAATACATCTATACTTGGAATAACATGTTAATTATATGAAATATTTTATTTGCATTCATTTTCAAAGGTTTTCGCTCCATATATTACGAAAACGCCATTGAAACTTTATACAACATGAAAAATCAATACATCATTCGATTGTGTATTGTCCAGGTTACGCGGTCAGTCGACATAGCGTTTATGTGTATAATAGAGTAGTTAAATGTAGGTCATTTTTTAATTATCGTTTTCTTACTAAGGTTTGCATAACCGCACAAAAATGTTATCATGCATTGAACCAACTAATATGATTATTTAGATAGTGTCGAAAATGGTTGAACGGCGCAGCCTGAAGGCTGCTTGCCGTTCAACGATTTTCGACACTATCTAAATAATCATATTAGTTGGCTCAATGCATGATAACTTATATAGTAACGAATGATTTACTGCTCTTGATTAAATTAAGGAAATAAGGGAAAAACTACTTGATTTTTATGGAGAAGGTTTAAAAAAATCAAGGATAAATTATACTAAGGAAAAAAAATCGGGACACATTTAGGGGCTAAAAATAGCCGGCATCTCAAAAGTTCAGATAAAATAACGGAACAGTTTGAAAATGAGATGTGCTCGCGCAAGCGCACTTAAAAAA
>MJUU01017069.1:80813-114007 GCA_002080025.1 Modiolus philippinarum | reverse complement strand
GAAAATCAAATGATTGTCCCCTAATACCGTCAATCCTGTCTTATGTGACCTCCCACGTGAACTCTGAAAAGGGTCACATAAGAGAGATGCCTCTTCATACAGGTTAAATCAATATAAAAATCACCACTTTGGGATAAACGAAAGTTAGTCGTATACGACTGGAGGTCACTAATACATGTGGTCACTAAGGCAGGTTTGACTGTAATTAATTCATCTTATTTTAAATATTATGGCCAAAACAGTGAGTTTGAGCTTTATCTTACTCTGTTAACAATGAAGGAGGGATATGGAGTAAATGCAAATGAGACAAAGTTTCTACAACTACATGGTAATAAGCAATGGAACAACGCTTTTATGTTCTCAATCAGCTGGAGAAAATTGAATCAAAATTTCCTAGAATGATTCATATGCTAATTAAGTAACATGGCATATAATGCGAAGCACTCTTAATATTTTTAATTTCTGATAGTAACCATAAAAAGTATAGAGTATGGGGGGTCCTTTGCAAATTCCTGCATGAACAAAAGCTCGGCCTACTCAGGTGCAAGTTCTCATTAAACTCTCTTTAAAACAATCCCATTCAGTGAATTTCAGATTCAAAGGTATATATATACTTACATATTTCATAATTTATTATTTTTTATGAAGACAATATGTGCCGATATATACGGCACATATTGTCGCCTCCAATGGCGTTTAAATGACATTGACAAAACCGGCACATATTGTCGCCGGCGACAATATGTGCCGTTAATGTCCAGCACATATTGTCGAAGGCGACAATATGTGCCGATAAGCTCTGCACATATTGTCACCGGCGACAATATGTGCCCTAACACTGCGCTAGAAAAAACCCCTCAGTTACATTGGTTGTAAGGATTGTCTGTGACACCTGAAGCCATAGTTGAAGTATTAAATGCTCAGAATTGCTAGAGAGCATTTACACAAATGCACTGCTTCAATACATGTGTACATTTTAGTTAATAAAGTTGGTCTCTGTTGAGGGATAAAAGATAAAAAAGCAACATCCTTGGAGAATGCAAAAACAACTAAAAAAACAAAAGCACGAAACTACTTTGAGTTGCTGTTGGCAAAAAATGAGAGGTTTGATCGAATCAGTGACTGTTTTATCACATGTGCAGACCAAAAGAAGAAATTACAAGGAAGTACCGAGAAAGGCTTACACTTCAAGTATTGATTTGGGTATACAAATACATCATAAGCCACCACACCCTTGTCAATCAAACACGCAATTTTCTATCCAGGGCTATACCATAGCCTAGCGTATCGTTTTTATTTCATAAAAACCATTATCCGATTTATATCATCCACTTATGTTTATAAAGTCCCCTCGTGTTTTCTGGTTACTTATGCATCATCAAACACTGATGAATATAGGTATCAGAAATGACCCACTACTGAGAAGGGTACAGAGTTCTATCAATGCACTATAGTCGATATGATTTAACCTAATGTGTGATTCATTCAAAGAAATCCTTTCACAAACCTCAAACCATGTTACAGCTTTCATGTCTAACCCACAGTACAAAGGGGAAAGTTTGAAAAACATCTTAAATGTCTTGGTTAAAAAACAAGAACAAGGCCAAATCTACAGTTCAAATATCACTGACGAAATCAAAACTTAAAATAACTTTATGATTTATAAGACAACTATGACATTAATATCACTATGTGAACATCCGCTGGAAATATAGAATATCATCACTTGTTCAAGAAAGGCAGGTTTAATCTGCTTCAAATATTTTACCCGTTACACTGCCAATGAAAAGTCCTTTGTTAGGTCAAAGTCAGTGTTTTTCGGTTCATTATAAATATTCATTCATTATTAATAGACTCTTAAAAATGTCTATTCTCATTTGCAAAATAGAATTATACTTACATTAAGGCGGCTCTCTCCTGCTGCCTCTTATATCAAGGATTTCTTTAAACCAATTTTACTGATAAAGCATTGTAGACTAAATGGAATGGTAACAAGAGGCTCTCAAGAGCCTGTATCACTCACCTGGGTCATGGCTGACACAATAAGTCAAAATTATCACAACATTTAAGGTTCTCTTTCAAATTTGTTTATTGACTGATTTTGAAGTTTGCTGATGTTATATGATCCCAAATTAAACTATGTTCCCCACAGGCAGCTATTTTTGATGGTGCGTAGACCAACTGTCACTTTTCTTGAAGAAGACCATGTTAGGATCATTGTGCCTCACTTTGGTTCCAAATGGCATAGATCTTTAAATGATTTCCCATGGGGTCCAAGGTTAAACAATGTTCCCTGCTGACTGCCATCTTGGATGCTATGCGGACATGCCAGACACATTTTATGAAGGGGACCAAGTAAGGACCATTGTGACTAAGTATGATTCCAATTGGCCATGTACTTTCGGAGGAGAAGATCTTTGAATATGTTTCACTATAGGGTCCAATGCTAAAAACATGTTCCCTCCTGGGGGCCATCTAGGATATGATGTGGACTTGCTGAACACATTTTTTAAAAGGGGCCACGTAAGGACCATTGTGACAAAGTTTGGTTCCAATTGGCCCAGTATTTTCAAAGGAGAAGATTTTTGCAATATTGTCCAATTTTGGACAAAGTTCCCCGCTGGCAGCCATCTTGGATGACGTGCAGACTTGCCGGACAAAATTTTTAAAGGGGACCACCGAAGGACTATTGTGACCAAGTATGGTTCCAATGGGCGCAGTGGTTTCAGAGAAGATCTTTGAATGCTTTCCCATAGGGTCCAATGTTAAACCACGTTCCCTGCTGGCGGCCATCTTGGATATGATACGGACTTGCCAGACATTTTTTTTAAAGGCGCCACCTAAGGACCATTGTGCCCAAGTTTGGATCCAATTGGCCCAAGCTGTTTCAGAGAAGAGAAGAAGATGTTTGAATGAAAAGTTTACGACGGACTACTGACACAGTAATGGCAAGAAGATCCCCATGGCATAGCCATGCAGGTCAGTTACAAAGTTATGCAGGCTTAATTTCAATATTTATCTGGGAGAGACATTTGCATGGTGGGCAAGCAAGCTTTACATCATGATACAAAATACAACTATATACAATTATTATTAATTTGTGAAATAAATATCGTTTATGAAAGTATTTTTGCAAAAAAATGTAAAAATTTGTACAAAAACACTTTTTTGCTCTTGATTATGTAACAAATAATTATTTCTAATAAAGTGATAACAGGGAATTTCTCTTAAACTTAAAAGAGAAAAGTAAACCAAAGAAGATTTGAACACAGAATTTAAAGGGAAATAACTCATATGGCATTGAAATTTTTTTTGGTGAAAAAGAGCCAATAACTACAACACAGGCAGTTGGATTTTCTTCAAAATTTCAGAGTATGTAGACTTTGATATGCTGAACATTTTTGCAATTTACACTTCACCTCTAACTGTTACAGTTTTTGAAATAAAAAATAAATAAATGCATAAATTTGGAAAATTTTACGGAAAAAGGGCTGTAACTCTGAGACAGGTTTTTCGATTTTCTTCAAAATTGCAGGGCAGATAGATCTCGTCATTCTGAACAATTTTACTCCATGTCAGATTTTTCCATGTCAGATTTTTGATATCTGCAACGGTTTTTGAGTTATTTGCCAAAAACAGCAATTAACCCCTATGTTCTATTTTTAGTAACAGCAGCCATGTTGTTTAGTCCTCGAACTAACCGAACAAATTTTAGAAACTACATACCCTGGTGATGATCCAGGCCAAGTTTGGAATAAATTGGCCCAGTGGTTTCAGAGGAGAAGATTTTTGTAAAAAAGTTTACGACGGACGGACGGACGACGGACGCCAAGTGATGGCAAAAGCTCACCCTAGCATAGCCAGGTGAGCTAAAAAGAAATATATAGGTCCATGTGCTTTTAACGGAGATACAAGATATTTAAAAAAAATATCGGGAAATGGATTTCTGTTGATTTTCCCTATATTTAACATCAGGACTATATTTGTGCCAAAAAGAAAGGAAGTTATATCAAGAATTTTATGAAAACTGGTGAGGTGTCTTAATTTGATCTATAGAAGACATTCATTAAATAAAAAGTGGGGGTCCGTGTACAAAATTCTTTGAGCAATTGAACTGGAGAAAACCCGAGGAGTTCCGAAATCTGACACAAAGTCAAAAATGTGATAAGTGAGCCACCTTAAGACTTCTGTATAACTATAAAGTATGGCTTCTGTATTAACTTTTGCAGCAACTGTTGTATGTAACCTCGGTGAATGAACAAATAACGGGATATGGAGTAAATGTACATGGGACAAAATTCCTATAAATAGATGGTAACATAAAGCAAATGGAGCAACGATTTCATTGTTGTTCTTCATGTTCAAGTCACCGCGAGGCCTTCCACAAAGAGTATACACTCCTACCTCATACTGAGTTCAAGACGCCATAGCACTGGTTTGAGCGGAATTCACTTGCTAAATGTTGAACAACGCTACAAAAATGTATCCTTTTATTCATGGACACGGGTCGTCAACAAGCATACCATATTGGGCAAAGTACTTTTACAAACACTGTCATCCGTTGCTCGACAAAGGGACCAATAGACAATACAACATATAAACGAGTCGATTGTAAGAAACTTTGCAGGTAAAATCTGGAGATGTGGCATTATATATATAAGATGGCCAGTTTAATTTTTTAAAAACAAGAAATTTATTTATAAATTTTTGAGCTCTTAAAATAATTGCTGTACAAACTATAGCAAAGAGTTTTGAAATGTAGATGAAGGTGATATTGGAATACTAGTGTTACTGCTCGACTATTGATTTCGACACTCATAGCAAAGATGTTCAAGTTTAGGTATGATGGCGTATCATGTTTCTCTTGATGAAGGAAGGTTATCCTTAAATTAATGCCGACAATAAAGCCATTGAGATACAGTAAAACAAACATCAAAGATGTCAATTTTCCCGTAGAGATGTTTATTAAACCCTGCATTTTTTGAACATCCAGCTTCACCCTTAATAGACCTCTTTGATTTTTTCTTCATTGTATATCTATTATATATAGAGTGCTAACATCATACATAGTTTCAAGGCTAGGTGTACTGGTTTCTGCTTTCCACAAGGCTAGGTGTACTGGTTTCTGCTTTCCACAAGGTCCTCATAACTAACATCATACATAGTTTCAAGGCTAGGTGTACTGGTTTCTGCTTTCCAACTAGAAGAGAGGGAAATAGGAATAACAAGTTATAACTGTAGTCGCAACTCCCATATCGGATTTCTGGGCATTATGAGTCCCCCCTTGAAAAATATTCTAGAAGGAGTTCCCCTTACATATTAACAAATAAACAATACTTAAATGCTTTAATCAAAATATATCTTGTAGTCTTAAGATAAGGCAATCTTATTTTCCCACCGGGTTCTTTAGTAATCTATGGTGAAACGCACTCCTTTTTGTGCTCCAAATATATTCTTATCGTAACCGTGTTGGATTTTTATTTCATGTACATCTACATATAATGGTTTAACTTCCTATAAAGTGTCAAAGCTCTGGGTCTAATGGTCTTAGAGATTTACTTTGGACAATTCCATTAAAATCCGGGTTAAAAAAATCCCTATACAAAAAAAATACCGAACTTGCATAAAACAGTAAATTTCGTTATGCTGTACATGTGTTTCAAGGAGTAACCTCTCATCAGCAGCATTAAAATCGAATAATATGGAATGCCATAATTCAAAAGTAGTCCAAAAAGAAGTACTCATTGCCAAAAATATCGAAATAGGAAGCCAAATCCAGTACCAAAGACATCTACCGAGTGCATTACAAGGAATGAAGCCTGAGTATTTTAAGTGGTTAGAATTTTGATAAAAACAGTAAATTTCTTTAATATGCATGGTAAAATGTTCATATCAGACAAGTCTGACTATCGGGCTTGTGAATATCCTCGGGGACCTTTGGTCAACCAGCACTGGCATCGGCCCAGTGGTTCAAAATACAAAAAAATACCGAAGTTGCATTAAAAACAGTAAATTTCGTTATGATGTACACGTGTTTCAAGGAGTAACCTCTCATCAGCAGCATTAAAATAAAATTATATGGAAAGCCATAATTCAAAAGTAGTCCAAAAAGAGGTACTCATTTCCAAAAATATCGAAATAGGAAGCCAAATCCAGTACCAAGGACATTTACCGAGTGCATTACACGGAATGAAGCCTGAGTATTTTAAGTGGTTAGAAAACAAAATCTATAATAATTTGTTCAAGCTATCCTCTCATATAACCATTTTCCTTAACATTTCTATGTAAAGTCCTGAAAATTTCAATTTCAGTTTTTGCGCTTAAATGCACGGTGACCTCCAAAATTTTATTTTATATTTTGAACAATAACACAATTATGTTTCTACACAGAAAATTTCACAAACTATAATAGGAAAATAATACCCTGCAGACACCTTAAGTGACAAAATATCATCAATATAACGGAAGCTAAAATTGAAGGATTGAGCCAGTTTTTTATCTAAAAATTAGTCCTTTTAATCCCTTCACGCTCAAAAATAGTAAGAGTTGCAGAAAATCTACTGACGTACTACCAAACAAGAGGAATCCAAAGAAAAAAGTCTCATTGAAATTCCACGAAAAATAAAGATTTTTCATATTTCGAAAAATTGCAATTTTGGCCCCTTTGACCCCTTTTAGCTCAGAAATGGCAATATCTGTTGACATACTACCAAAAACGTACAACAAAAGGAATCGACAAAAAAAAAATCCCATTGAAATAAGTGAGAACCGAACCGTCAATAAAAAAAACGAACAATCCATGGACAATGGCAACATCGGACACACTAAGAAACAAGGACACCACTTAAGTACGGGAAAAAAAAGAAAATGAAGACACACATACAGATGAACAACACGGACCCAATAAAAACCATGGGTGAGATCAGGTGTATCGATAGAGTTAGCATCTCCTGCTTCTTATAAGACACCAGCCGTGTTGAACATGTAAAATCCGGAAACTTTGTCTTCTATAAAGCCTTTTTTGTAATCGCTGATTGGTTCATACGAGAATGACATATTACAGTGTTCACGCGAAAAAAAAATATCATCGGCTACAGAGCTAGCATCGTGAGTTAGGCTGCAAGTACAAATCGATTATACGGTAAGGCGAAGAATTTTCTCTCTCGCAAATCGTCATAAATGATCATACATAAAACAGGACTGCGCATAACATGTAAATTCAAATAGTTAAGGTAAATAGTTCTAATAGTAAAGGCGTTAGATCGAATTTGAAACCGACAGACACAGAGAAAGCTAAAAACCTACCAGCTTAATGGAAATATTTAGGAAAAAAGAAATATTAGATGCTGGATGATCTGAAGATCTTCAGGTGGTTGATGGAAATGTGACCAATTAATACAGGATTTGCGTAAGAGTTTCTCAGCAAGCTAAATACAAAGGTTGTTTGATATGATAGTGGCTTCACTGAGTGGCTTATACCATGACCAATACGAACTTGCCCATAATGATTTCTATGCCTGTGGTATCGTTGTCAAGTTGTAGCAATATCAAAAATTAACTTTTGAAAACATTGAAACTTGAGACTTTTTATTTCACTAAAGTTCCCACGTTATTCATAATAGTTCAATCAACAAATATTAAACATGCAATGAAATTAAGCTATATATATAGTATAAAGAGAGATCAGTTTATCATAATGGAAGTTGAAAATTGCAAATTTATTAAATGTTCTAGAGAGCTGTATTCTCTACTTACATTTCATTTATGGTGTACTTATTTTTAAGAGAATTTCTCATATGGATGCACTATAATTGTTTCAAATTTGGCATTTCTATTTTTTATAATTTCAAATGGTTATTCTGACCACCTGTTTATTGTGCCCACGTCTCATGATTTTATTTTGCCAAGTTTTCTAACGTTTGACTCGATGAGTGTCCTGTGGTTATTTAAATGTTATGATCGTCTTCTGTTATGGAATAAGGGGATATTAAGTAAAAACACAAGAAACAAAGCCTCTACGAATACATGGCCAACCAAAGCAATGGAACAACGCTTTTTTGTTTTTCGTCATCTTGTAGTCACCATGATGCCTTCAACAAAGAGCTTTGTACGGATATTTCTCTTTGCCACTAAAGTTTGTTTTACCTCTATCAGATTTGACTTTACTACCGGGGTTGAAATGTTCTACACGGCGGGTGTCTTATAAGAAGTAGAAGATGCTTTCTCTACCGGTGCACCTGATCCCAACCATGGTGTTTTATTAGGTTCGTATTGTTCATTTTTGTATATGAGTGTGTCTGTATTTTCTTTTCTGTGCCGTGCTCATGTTATGTCTTTGTTTCATTATTCCGATGTTGTCATTGTCCTTGGATTGTTCGTTTACATCTTGTTAGACTAACGGTTTGGTTCTCACTTACTTTGTTCATACTCCTTAGTACATTTAGGTTCAAGACGGCCCCTAGCACCAGTTTGAGCCGAATTCATTGTTAGTCTTTTTGTCGGGCAAAGGATGACGGCGATTGTAAGAACTCTTTGCCAGTTGATTTATATTTGTTGACGATTCCACATTTATTGGTAGAGAGACATGGATATTCAATTACACGACATCTAGCCATGAATTTTGCTAAGAAATTTTGCGTCTCTCTCTCTGTCTCCATCTCTCTAGTTTGTTACGCTCGAATCTAGAAATACGCAGTTTATAACACTGATGGAAGATATTCCAATCTTTAATGTGAGTAAATTCCTGAATATCTTCTCTTTCAATTGAGTGTTCAGCTTTAGATTAACTTGAGTTATACTTCTTAACGGCTACTTCTTACGCTGTTACTTTTATTTGTACTTCTGATTTTTTATTTAAATTTAAACAACTGGGGCGTCAAACTAGAGCTGTCGCCGAATGGCAAATAATTATGCCCCCGCTCTTTGCGATTAAATCAATATGGCAAGTGCAAATTTAAGTGCACAAGGACACAACACAGGTGTTGACACAATACAAGAATAAATGCACACAATGATATAATATGTATCAAAGTGACAAACTATGTGTAAAAGTAGATAAAAAAATTACTAGCTTTTCTAGTTGCAAAGTTGGGGTCCGTCAAGTGGATGTTTTAAGTCAAAGTCTGTTTAATATATTTATAAATGAACTACCAACAGTTCTACAGGACAAAACAGAGTTTTTAGAATTAGATAATAGAAAAATTCTATGTTTAGTTTATGCAGATGATTTAGTGTTATTTTCAAATTCTAAAAAAGGCCTACAAGAAAAACTTAATATTTTAGCTGACTACTGTAAAGATTGGTGCCTAGAAATAAACACAAACAAAACAAAAGTAATCATTTTTAACAAAAATGGCCGTTTACTTACAGAAACATTTTTTATCAACAAAGATAATATAGAATGTGTTATATAAGTATCTAGGAATAACATTTAGTAACAGTGGTAAATTCCATGAATACAACAAGGCTCTTAAAGCCAGCTTTAAATTTTATAAAAGTATCAAGACTGCATCACCATCTCTTAAGACCCTGCTACATATTTTTTACCACACTATAAAACCAATCGTTTTATATGGTTGTGAAAACTGGGGTGTTTTACATATAACATCAAAAAGGAAGTCCATGCCATTATATGAGATATCTAAAGAATGGGACCATGAAAAGTTGAATATAATTTTTTGTAAATATATTCTAAGTGTATCAAAAAACTGTACAAATGTTGGTGTTCTGTCAGAGCTGGGTAGGTTTCCGTTATATATATTGATATTATCATATATATATATTTATGTACTGGCACCGCCTTGAAAATTCATCTTCAAAATTGTTGAATAGTGCTTACAGTGAATACCTTAGTGGAAATGTTCTACCAGAGAATTCCTGGTACTCTAATATCAAACTTTATGCTGAAAAATTAAATCTGAATCTCAATATATGTAAGAACTTGTGTCAAAATAAATTTAAAATACTGATTAAAAACATGCTAAACAAGATTTTTTACAATACTGGAATTCTTTTAAATGTTCAGCTACGCAAAATGAGCACAGCAAATTAGATACATATGTTAAATTTAAATCAATATTTGAATACGAAAATTATTTAAACATAAGAAAGCATGAAAAACGTATCGTGCTTTCTAAATTTAGATTGAGCAATCACTGTCTGCGAATAGAAAGAGGGCGTTATGAAAGAATAACAGATAGTCATGGGAAGTCAGTTGTTTTACCCCGCTCTGACAGAATCTGCCAGTTTTGTCAACTTGCTTGGTTGAGGATGAAATGCACTTTTTATTTAAATGCTCCTTATATAATGATATTAGGAAAGAATTTTATGAAAGTATATTTAAGGAATTTCCAAATCTAAAAGAATTGAATGACATTAATCTTTTAATCTGGTTTATGTCAAATGAAAATCTACAATTTATTTCTAGATTCTGTGAATTTCTAGAAGTTTTATATAAAATAAGGAAAGACACATGCCAAGCAGTAGACTAATTAATATGTTAATTTTCAATATGTAATTTATCGCATTATGTCACTTAACTATAGCTAACAAGCAGAGTTGCATTTTGTCCTCATCTGGATACTGTCAAGTCTGAGTTATCTCTCATTATATGGTTGACTGACTCTCCGCCCGTTTTAATATTAAACTTTGTATGTTCTGTGTCCAATCAACTTTGATCAGTGTGAAAAGTGCAAATGTTTTATGTTGAATGAATGTGTATGTTATTTTGATTGTATATGCCCGTTATGGGCCCTTTGATTAGGTCAATAAAATTATCTTTATCTTTATCTTTATCTTATTCATCCCCTTTTTCCCACAAAATATACGAGTGAAATTATTAGCCAAAAGATCATTTCTATGGGTGATAGACAACCTTTTGTACAGTTTCATCCAATTTAAGAAACTTTGAATAGCCTTTTTCTAATTTCCATGACAATGACAACCATTTTGAAAATTCAGAAAGCTACAAAATTATTTTCTATTAAGTTTCATCCAATTTGTTACACTTTGAATTTTCCTGCCTTTTTCCATTAACCATGTCAATTGAAGCGAATTCAGCTAATAAGAAAAAAAATTCTATAGTACAGATCTGTTTTACAGAGACTTGCAACATAGTACAGCTTAGCTGGTGATTGTTAAAAAAAATTAAAACAAAATAATAATAAAACTTCAGAATTCATACCAAATAGCACACTCTCGATTCACTGTGTATTTGTGTATGGTTCTGAAAATGGGGGTAATAACAAAATTACCGAGCAGAGTGGCCAAGACCCGAAGTCCATGAGACAAAAAAAGGTGGAAAGCACCGACAAAATTATCGACCGCAATGGTCCTGACTTGGTATAGGTATTTCAAAAGAAATGGTTGGTTAAATCGGTTTTATGGCTAGTCATTGCGGTAGTGTCCGGTAGCATCACAAAATTTCTTAAATCTTGTATACTTCATGTAAACATGTTTTATCAGTTGTTTCAAGATATGCATTTAACAATTTGAAACAGGATAAATTCAATTTTAATAAAATGAATTAAAGGATTCGGAAACAAGAACAAGTTTTGTATACAATGTATAATGCTTTGATTTGATCTGCACTGAACAGACATAAGTTGTCGACATTCGCATATGCAGAAACTAAATTTACAGTAACTTTGGTATTTTGTTATTTATTACCAGTGGGCCGATGTCATTGAAGATGGACTGTCAGTCCCCGAGGGTATTCACCAACCCAATAGCGATTACTTCGTTGCTGGCCCGAGGACCGATTTTATTTTAAAACTTGCAATATCTAAATTAAGAAATTTTCTTTAAAACCAGAGGAGTATCTCCATCTTGCATACAGTAGGGTGCAGACATAACCTCTCGCCAAGTTAACTTGAACCAGTCATAAAAGCTCTTCTAAGTTAACTTAGGACCGTTTTCAAGTTAACTGGGACCAGTCATAGAGCAGTCATAAAAGCTACTCTAAGTTAACTTTATAACTGTTCTAGAGCCCTGACTGCTCTGACCTGTTCTGGTCATAGAATCCTGACTGCTTTGACCTGTTCTGGTCGTAGAGCCCTGACTGCTCTGGCCTGTCGAAGAATCCTGACTGCTCTGACATGCCATAGAGCCCTGACTACTTTAATTTTACAGCAATGAAAACGTTAAACATTCCAAATTAATTACATGTTTTGTAGCGCTCATCGTGTAAACCATGTGCGTGTATCGTGTAACGTGCGTTTACTACTTTCATTCAAAAGTCCACATTAAAATAATTTGCCCGTTTTCTTTGCCTAGAAATTATTTATTTTCATGAAAATTTCGAACAAATAAATTATTTATTTCCACGACAAGTAGGATTAAAATATTTGATTCTTTTTCTCTGGGACCTGGGACTTATATAAGTCCCAGCTGGGACCAAGATTAAATTATTCATTTTTAGAAAATCGCCCAATCCCCACCCCTGAACATCAACTGGTCGTCCCCTTAATTCTATTTTTCGAAAGATAATATAGATTTTTACAACTGAAACTTTACAACTTTAAAAAATATTAACATATTAACATATAGAGTATCACATGTTTTGGGCTTATGTACTATTCATGAAGAAAATCTGCCTTTTCGTACATATTTTAGGTTAAATTGCAGCAAGTTGAAGTATTGCGGGCATCGATATGATATCGAGTGAATAAAATCTGTCTTTTTTTTTACATATTTTAGGTTAAATTGCAGCAAGTTGAAGTATTGTGGTCATCGATATGATATCGAATGAAGAAAATCTGCATTTTCTTATATATTTAAGGTTAAATTACAGCAATTAAGTTGAAGTATAGCGGGCATCGATATGTTATCGAATGAAGAAAATCTGCCATTTGCTATTTATTTTAGGTTAAATTGCAGCAAGTTGAAGTATTGCGGGGATCGATATAACATCGAATAAATAAAATCTGCCTTTTCTTATATATTTTAGGTTAAATTACAGAGAGTTGGAGTATCGCTGCAGTCGATTCAATATCGAGTGAAGAAAATCTGCTTTTTCTTATATATTTAAGGTTTAAATGCAAAAGGTTGGAGTATTGCGGGCATCGATATATTATCGAATGAAGAAAATCTGCCTTTTCTTATATATTTTAGGCTAAATTACAGAAAGTTGAAGTATTGCACGCATCGATATATTATTGAATGAAGAAAATCTGATTTTTCTTATATATTTTAGGTTAAATTACAGCAAGTTGAAGTATTGCGGGTATCGATATAATATCGAATGATGAAAATCTGATTTTGCTATTTATTTAAGGTTAAATTGCAGCAAGTTGAAGTATTGCGGGGATCGATATAAAAGCGAATAAATAAAATCTGCCTTTTCTTATATATTTTAGGTTAAATTGCAGCAAGTTGAAGTATTGCGGGCATTGATATAATATCGAATGAAGAAAATCTACCTTTTCTTATATATTACAGGTTAAATTGCAGCAAGTTAAAGTATTGCGGTCATCGATATAATATCGAATGAAGAAAATCTGCCTTTTTTAATATATTTTAGGTTAAATCACAGCAAGTTGAAGTATTGCGTTCATCGATATAATATTGAATGAAGAAAATATGCCTTTTCTTATATATTTTAGGTTAAATTACAGAAAGTTGGAGTATCGCGGCCATCGATATAATATCGAGTGAAGAAAATCTGCTTTTTCTTATATATTTTAGGTTAAATTGCAGAAAGTTGAAGTATTGCAGGCATCGATATAATATCGAATGAAGAAAATCTGCCTTTTCTTATATTTACAGAAAGTTGAAGTATTGCAGGCATCGCTATAGTATCGAATGAAGAAAATCTGCTTTTTCTTATATATTTTAGGTTATATTACAGCAAGTTGAAGTATTGCGGGTATCAATATAATATCGAATGAAAAAATGAAAAAAATCTGCCTTTTTCTTTTTATTTTAGGTTAAATTACAGCAAATTGAAGTATTGGGGGCATCGATATAATGTCAAATGAAGAAAATCTGCCTTTTCTTATATATTTTAGGTTTATATAACAGCAAGTTGAAGTATTGCCGGCATCGATATAATATCGAATGAAGAAAATCTGCTTTTTCTTATATATTTTAGGTTAAATTACAGAAAGTTGGAGTATTGCGGGCATCAATATAATATCGAATGAAAAAAATCTGCCTTTTGCTGTTTATTTTAGGTTAAATTACAGAAAGTTGGAGTATTGCGGCAATCGATATAATATCGAATGAAGTAAATCTGCTTTTTCTTTTATATTTTAGGTTAAATTACAGAAAGTTGGAGTATCGCGGCCATCGATATAATATCAAATGAAGAAAATCTGCTTTTTCTTTTATATTTTAGGTAAAATTACAGAAAGTTGAAGTATCGTGGGCATCTATATAATATCGAATGAAGAAAATCTGCTTTTTCTTTTAAATTTTAGGTAAAATTACAGAAAGTTGAAGTATCGCGGGCATAGATATAATATCGAATGAAGAAAATCTGTTTTTTCTTTTATATTTTAGGTGAAATTACAGAAAGTTGAAGTATTGCGGCATCGATATAATATGGAATGAAGAAAATCTGCTTACTCTTTACGTTAACTTTACAACAAGTTTTAGTATTGCAGGCATCGGTACATTATGGAATGAAGAAGGTCTGCCTTTTCTTAAACATATTTTAGTTAAACACCAAGTTTTAGTTTTGTGGGTGCATCATTTTAATGTGAAAATTAAATATGCACCTCTTCTGATATTTGATGTTTGCGGCTGTTTGCAGGATATTTTATTTACTACAGGATTGATTTTTATTCAGTTTTATTATTTATTTATCTATTTGTTTATTTTACAAAATGACGGAAATTACAATTTTCGAATACATAAAAGTGACTCTTTTCTGATAGTTCAGTTATGGTTACGGCAAAATTGAAGAAAATTGCACTCAACGTGTGAAAAATTTGTGCGTTCGTCTTGTGAATAGTGTGCGTGTGGTAGGGAATGTGGGACGTATCCATCGCTGTATCAAATTTGAGTATTTACAGTTCTTGTATTGTTTTAGAGCTATACGACTAATTATATAATCGAAGCAGTCAGGATTCTATGACAGGTTAGAGCGGTAAGGGCTCTATGACTGGTCAGAGCAGTCAGGGCTCTACGACAGGTCAGAGCAGTCAGGATTCTATGACAGGTTAGAACAGTCAGGGCTCTATGACTGGTCAGTGCAGTCAGGATTCTATGACTGCTCCAAGTTAACTTCAAGTTAACTTAGGACTGTTCTCATGACTGCTCCCCAAGTTAACTTGGACGAGAGGTTATGTCTGCACCCTACTGTAGCTCTGTCCTTAGCTGATTTTGGATTTCCTTTTTAGATACTATTGGTAATTTGTTCTCTGTCAGTTTTTATATGCATTTCAGCTTATGGATTTCCAAATGGTTTGATTTAATATGCACTGAAGAGACTTAAGTTGTCGAAATGAGCGTATGCAGAAACTTGATTTACAGTAACTTCGGCATAACATCTAGGCATCGGCCCAGTGGTAATAAAGAACAAAATACAGAAGAATAAATTTATTATGATTAAATAATACATATAACTTAACCTTAGGATATTTTTTAATGAAACAAAGACAGAAAACAGCAGTTAATTTAAGACGACAGAATTGTGTTATAAAAATGTGATTTTATAATTAGGACTGACAGGCCAAGTGAAGAAAACAATCTACTTAGGTTTTGACATAGACAATAATTGCTAAATTCATATTTAATTCGGAGATCATTTACTTTTAAATATGGAGGAACTAATTAGGACTGAGGTTTTAAAAAGATATGTATGTTGACTTTATTTCATTCTGAGTCTTGCTTGAAGGAATTGTCCAATGCCAGAACCCGATTAGAAATATAACGGGGTTTTTGTAAGATTACCTATACAGAGAAAAGTGCACTAGTTTATCATATTCTTATGCTATCTGACATGAGTCAAGTGTCAAGCATGTGTAAGCATCATTGATAAAGTATATCTTGACATGTATGTAAAACAGTAAAAAGAAAATGAAGATTTCTCGGAAGTCAATCTATTCAGTGTTTACTTATGCACTTCAAATAACACCTATCACTTGTTTTTCCCAAGCAACTAAAATTAAATTTTGAGAATACATGTTTCGTTTGGGATTAAATCTGAATTTTTGAAAACCCTAGTAAAACCCCTAATATAAAACTTATAAATTTATTTTGTGGCCCTTTTATTACACTCACCTCATATTCGTGTTCACCAGCCGATTAGTCCAGGGCTTAAACACTTGAAAGAATGGTATAACGGCAGATATACAAATCAGAGGTAGTTGACGCTTACCAAATTCAGCATGTCATGTCATATAGCTACAGTAACTAATTTTCAACTTGATGATGACATACCACCATAAAGCAGGGGTTAATGAATCATGTAATTTACAGAAGCTCACACATAAATTAAAATAACAAATAAGGGTATTTACAAAATTATCCAACATAATTGTCAGGAGCCGAAACTTAAGAGCAAAAGACAGCTTAGATGCAAAACCAAAACAAAAATTGTAAACCGCTATTGTTCGGATTTGGTACAGGCATTTCAAAGGAAAATGTGTATTCATCTGGTTATATGGCACGCCAAACTCCATTGCGGTAGTGTCAGGAATTGTTCATCCCAGTACTAACAACAAAATGCCAAAGTTACTGTAAATTTTAGTCTCTGCATTAGGCCTTATTGACTCGACGCCTTATGTCTCTTCAATGCCGATCAAATCAAAACATTTTGATGATCATAAACCAAAATATGTGTTAAAGCTGATAGAGAACAAATTAGCAATAGACTCTAAATGATAAAAATTAGCTTAGGACAGAGTTGTGAACGAGACAGATACTCCATAGGTTTAAACAAAATTTTCTTAAATTTAGATAATACAAGTATCCAAATAAAATCCGATTTCGGTTCAGCACCGAAGTACTGGCTACTGGGTTGGTGAATACCCTCGGGGACTAACAGTCCTCCAGCAGGGGTATCGGCCAAGTGGGAATAAAGAACAAAACTACTATAAATTATAGTTTCTACAGATGGCCATTTCGACAGATTATGTCACTTCAGTGTCGATCAAATCAAAACATTTGGTCGGAAATCTAGGTTATATGACAAAAGTGATGATAACGACTTCCCGTCTGAGAACTTGTGTTTTCTTAGGAGCAATATACCTACCTCCCAGCATATGGAGCGTGAATTTCACAGTTAATTTGTTACTATAGAGCTTGTACACATGTAGTTCATACAGAGATTTTGTGGAAACAGCCACAGCACTGTCACAAAAAATTGCTGAGTCAGGGATATGTTCAGTCGTTGTTACTTTCATCCCTGCAGAAACTCTATGGCCCCCACCTCGACATCACAGAAAGATATAAAATGTCGGTGTCACACATGCAAACGGACATTTTCCGATAGATTCACGTCTTTCCAGATTTGACTCTACCCTGGATTGACCCAATAATAATATATAAAAAATATTGAAGTTACTGAAAATTTTAGTTTCTGTATATGGCCATTTCGACGATTTATGTCTCTTCAGGGCAGATCAAATAAAAACATTTAGTAGTTAAAAAATGTTGAATAACAGTGTGGGCCAAAAGTATAATTTTTTTCCTCGGACAACTGATTTTTATTGAAAACAATTTTCAGTGATCGCAGAAAAAAATTAAAGAATGTTTTGAAGCCCTGATTAAGGTGGTCATTGAGTAAACTATGCAGAAAGAGAAAGTCCGCTTAATTCCTTATTAGCTCTCGCGTAACGAATCAACTGACCCGTGTATTAGTGATAAAATATTTTTGGACAATGATGCATCATCTTTGCGGATTAAAACATCGTTGTTTATGTTTGTTTTTTGTATTTTTATTGTGGGTTTTTTTTCTTGTGCAGTTCCTATTTACTTTCTGGCATGTGGCTATGTTTTTCGGCCATTGTAGGTGTTTCCTGTTATCTTTTTTATTCCATACACTCCATAAACAGGACAAGTAGGAAAATTATTCTCCATATTAGGGGAAATAGGAATATTACTTTCCGTGTTCGGGAAATACGTAACCCTGACATTAAAGTCGCCCCCTTTGTCATAAATTCTATGGCTGTGAGGATAATTTCCGTTAAATTGAAAATTTAGTCCAACAAGTGTGGACCCAAATTGATGTCTCGCCCGTCCCTGCTTGATCGCAAAATTGATGTGAAAACTCAAACTGCCTAAATCAGGAAACATGTTCACTAGACTGTGAAATTAGATTAACTGACAAAAGCAATATAGCAGACTGTCACATATAACCCAAAACCAAAATTCCAAATATTAATGACCTACCACTGATAGATACTGAAAAAAACAAACATGTTCACTAGAGCATGAAAATGGGGTCAATGGCTAAAGCCAAATAGCAGGCTGTCATATTCCATCTAAGACAAACCCACATGCCAAATATTAATGAATTTACATTAATAGATACTAGGAAACCTAACATGATTACTGGACCATGAAATTGAGGTCACAGACAAAAGCCATATAGCAGACTCCCATGTACTACTCAAAACCAACCTATATACCAAATATCATTCACCTACCACTAATAGTTACTGAGAAAATGACATAATCACAAAAAACTTAACATGCTCACTAGACCGTGAAATTGAAGTCAAGGACAAAAGCCATATAACAAACTGTCATGTACTACCTAAGACCAACCTACATACAAAAAATGTACAAAATATTATTGACCTACCACTGATAGTTACTGAGAAACTAATCAATGCACAAAAACTTAACATGTTCCCTGGACCGTGAAATATAGGTCACAGACAAAAGCCATATAGCAGACTGTCATGTACTACCTAAGAGCAACTTTAAACATAGGTAATCAACAATTACAAAGTTCGCCTCGTTATGGCACATGGACACACAAACCCAATTTGGCCAGGTTGCTCATTTACCATCCCTAATGCATGTATACAAAGGCTAGATGAGCTTACCATGTCCAGTAACCGAGACCTGAATTCGGACATAAACTTGAATGTAAGTCAATCATGCGGAAAATGTAGGTCAAAGTGACCTAATTTTGCCTGGATGCTGTCCTACCGCCAAAGATGCATGCACATGCAAGGTTAGATGATTGTACCATGTAGTTACTTAGATCTGAACTCGCATGTTAACTTGAATGTAAGTCGATCATGCGGAAAACATATGTCAAAGTGACCTAATTTTGCCTGGATGCTGACCTACTACCAAAGATGCATGCACATGGAAGGTTAGATGATTCTACCATGTACAGTTACCTAGATCTGAACTCGGACGTAAGCTTGAATGTAAGTCGACCATGCGGAAAATACAGGTCAAAGTGACTTAATTTTGCCTGGATGCTGACCTTCCCCCAAAGATGCATGCATATGCAAGGTTAGATGATCCTACCATGTACAGTTACTTAGATCTGAACTCGGACTTAAACTTGAATGTAAGCCGATCATGCGGAAAATATAGGTCAAAGTGACCTAATTTTGCCTGGATGATGACCTACCCCCAAAGATGCATGCACATGCAAGGTTAGATGATCCTACCATGTACAGTTACTGAGATCTGAACTCGGACGTAAACTTGAATGTAAGTCAATCATGCGGAAAATATATGTCAAAGTGACCTAATTTTGCCTGGATACTGACCTATCCCAAAGATGCATGCACATGCAAGGTTAGATGGTCCTACCATGTACAATTACTGAGATATCAACTCGGACCTAAAATTAAATGCAAGCCAGTCAAGCGGAAAATATAGATCAAAGAGACCTTATTTTCTTGGAGGTTGTGAGATAGCCCAAGATGCATCTGTACACAAAGTTTGATGACCCTACCCTTCATAGTTATCAAGATATATACCTAAATGCGGACGCGGACGAAGACGCAGACGGGGACACGGACGCGGACGCCTGGGGTACTCCAATAGTCCTCCTCAACTTCGTTGAGGCGAAAAAACGATATATCATTGACCTACCACTAAAAGTTACTGAGAAACTAAACTAAGCACAAAAACTTAACATGTTCATTGGACCGTGAAAATGAGGTCACAGACAAAAGCCATATAGCAGACTGTCATGTACTACTCTAGATCAACCAATATTCCAAACATCATTGATCTATCACTTATAGTTAATGAGAAAATGACCTAATCACAAAAACTTAACATGAAAGTTTACGCTGCCGCCGCCGCCATACTTTGTACGCATATGTCTCGCTTTCCGCGCCTTTCGTCGCGGGCGAGACAAAAATGGCTGTAACTAGCAGGGACAGGAAATCAGCAGTGCAACTGGTAACCTAGTAACCACTCAAATGACTAAATACTGAAGTTACTGTGAATTTAAATTCTGGATATATATATATATGCACATTTCGACAACTTATGTCTAAAGAAGGATCTAAAGTGTGAGTGAAAAGTTCTGTCTACTAATAAGTCAGGGGTTGCGTCATTCAAGATTGATGCCAATGTACAATTTTAATTATGTGATTAATTAAAATTATAGGGAAATATAATTGATTAATCTAGGTGCAATGTGAATAACTGTGGGATAGTTTATTGTCAGACAGGAGTTACTTTATATTGACCAGATAAAACAAAACTTTGGTTGAAAGTGTTTCCTTTCTGTATTTTTAATAAAACTGACAGCTACAATTACTCCATTATTCAGAATGTTTTTTATTCTTAATATGAGGTAATTACATGTTGATTTTTTTCTTTTTTTCCATCCTACATTTAATAGCTTGTGAAACATAAACTTTGGTGTTTGTAAACCTAACTCAGTGCACGATATGTTTATTTGGACAAGCAGATGTTTCCTTTACTTTTACAATAAAGTGTTTTATTTTGTGTTTGCATTTAGTACGCCACTTCCATTTGTTTGATTAGACAACTGTACTGGTCGAGTACCAGTTATCGCCAATTTTCACGTGTTTCGAGATCTCGCGTGACTTTTTTTACACGGTTATGTACAGAAGTGACAACAATATCCTAAAAATACATTCATTGAAGAAATTTATTTTAATATTCAAAAACAGTGAAAGGACAAGGTGCGATAAGGGGTTGATTTGGCCTATGATTTCAGAGAATTTTTAAGTTGCACCACAAGATTTTCTTCCATGTTCGTTTCAAAGCTTAGATCCCATTTATAGAAAAAATACAAAAGTAAGAATCAATGACGTCACAATATGTATAGTTCTGACGTCATGAAAAGGCTACTTTTGAGCATTTTCATAGAAATGTACCGAATTTGGCAGATTTCCGAACAGTTTTCCTATCCGGAAATATCGAGCACATTCAAGAACCAATTAGATAATTTACCAACTCATTTGTACAAATGAATTGAATCTCTCATACAAATATTTTTCTGGTTCTTGCATGTGCTCAATATTCCCTACACTGAAAAAGTAGTCAAAATTGGTCAAATTTGTCATTTTTCTACAAAATCTTCAATTTGTCTCTTCTTCTACCCTCAAAAACTCAATAATCATGCATCAATATTTGAGAAATGTTACTGTTTGCTGAAAAGCCATACTCATAGAACATTTCAATGAGAAATTTCGGTGAATTAAACCAAATTTATTTTTCGGGCCAAATAAGGCCCTTACCACCCCTACTCCTTTGAGATAAAATCCCCTGGGAGCCCCTTTAAAATATATATATTGCTATGATAATTAGCTAAAAATAGATTTTTTTACATGTGATGTCGCAAAAGAGAACTTGGGGAGTCTGCTATATTTTCTGCCAGAAATAAATGTTAACTATGTTGCCTTCCTTTCAAATAATCAAATCAAGATGAATTGGGGCTGTAAAGGTCTTCTTTTTTCTTGTCATCATGAACAAAATAGAGCGAATTTAGAGTTGATAAAAATCCTGCTACTTTCAGTTTGAAAATTGGATCGGCTGACCTTTCATCCTTTATTCCCTTTGAGCTCATCCCTTTTTGGAGTATTTCAGTGGATTAAAGTGGACATTTAACAATTTGATAAAAAGCTGATGCATTTTTTAAAATATGGCGATAACTGGTACNAAAACCAACACTTTTTTAAATGACTATACTACTGCGCATGTGCAAATGAAACTGAAAATGAACACGATTGGTTCACGTATTATTTGGTAAATTTTTACAATATAACGCATTTAAAGTTTAGTCCGAGTTTAAAAAGATCAAATACAAAATCAAAGTGTGAACATGGCGATAACTGTTACACGACCAGTAATCTATTTAAGGAGAAGTCAAATGAGTTTTTTTTTTAAATATGTACATTTGGTCTTCATTACATGCTTAACCCACCATTTCTTTTGAAATGTCGGTACCAAGGCAGGACCATTGCGCTCGACAATTTGCCGGTGGTTTCCGCCTGATTTGTCTTTTTGTCCCAAGGACTTCGGCTCTTGACCACTCTGTTTGGCGATTTTGTTATTACAACCATGCTCATACGCTAACAACAATAATTAAATAAATATCTATTCGCAAATCCATGTTTATTTGTGTAATGTGTTGTAGCTCTTCATGTAAATATGAAAAAAGAGCGAAAGCTTTTGAATTCAAAAGAAATGATAAAGCACTTTAATCTATAAATACATTTTAAATACTCTACAAAATCAAATTTTAGGTAGATCGAGCCTAACATACATCTTAGACAAAATTTTATTATTCAAGATATTTTGCGGTTCTTATGTGTGAAAAAAATAAAATATAAATGATCTTTCACGGATCATCTTTTTTTTTGTGATTAAGCTTTGATGGATATAGCGTTGTTCGACAATTAGCAATAAATTCTGCTAAACCGGTGCTAGGGGCCGTCTTGAATTTACTATGAGATATGAGGGAAGTTAATTGTTGAAGGCTTCATGTTGACTTCGAAATGAAGAACAACAATAAAAACGTTGCCTCATGTGCATTTTACTCCATATCCTTTCATTGTTCTTTAAAAACAAACCGCGACATTAATTTGTGGTCAATGTAAAATGAAAATGAAAGGTATCAGCTGACATGAAATACAATATGTGACAATCGAAATGCTTCGTCTGTTTCTGTTTCTGTCGATCTACCTGAAAGAATTCAACATGTAACAAACTGTGATTCATAAGTTGCAAGTGATTTTAATTGTGATATAGAAGCGAGTCACAGGGATTAATCTCATCAATAAGACATGTGCAATCGTAATTATAAAGTCATATAACAAAATGATAATGAAGAAATGCTGCCCTATTTGATTCGATGATGCTATCTTGTTCGGAGTATGAGATTAAAATATCATATCTTTTGTCAGAAATGAACACCGTTGGTAAATAAATAATGAAATTATAAAACATATTCAAATGCAAGCTGTAAAGACCAAATGAAAGACATTACAAATTGTCCATAGTAAATGCATTGAAGTGTCAAAAACTTCTGTAGTATGTAAACATCAATGATTTTCGTAAATTTATCCATTAAACTCTCATCAATGTCAGTATATTGCAATTTTTACAACTGTATACAAATTTGGACGGATATACTTCGATTACTATCATTTCGTTGGAATGTAACCTAAATTTGTCCATTAGATTGATAGTTTGTAGTGATAAACTGCCCTTGAAGATTGGAATTTTCCTCTCCATTATTGTTGTTTGAGAATGACTGGTGCTATTTTTCTTAATATGTATTGTGTAGACGTTTGTGGTATGATTCCATCTCGATTCACTTTTAAAGTGAAGTTGTATGCTGAAAAGGTACCAGTCAGAGTGTCCAATAATCACTTTGTGGTCTTGAAACATGACAATATTCTTATCTGTGACTAGATATTGACTAGATCTCTTATTTCCTAAAAAAGTCACCTCAGGAAAACCTTTTTCTGAAATAGATGTAAATGAAAGAATAGAAAGCTTCAGTTAGTATGAAAATCATGAAAATAAGTACATGTAATGTTATTTTTTTTTTACTGTGTATTCTTTTCTTATTTATAAGTTATATAAGGGGCAAATTTTCCACTATCCCAGCAAAATAAACAACAAACAAACAAAAGACAAAAAACAAACAAAAAAAAAAAAAAAAACAAAAACAAAAACCAGACACATAACATGGCTTAGTCTGCAATAAATACTATTACAGCTAAGAAAGAAATTTTAAAACAACCGTTAAAAATAGAAATGAAACTGGGCAATAATTCATAAAAAAGTGGCTAAAAAGATAAAATGATATTAATACTGCAAATCACATATTTAATAATAGAGAACTCACCACCGTGTTTGGAAAAAGAAAGGATGGTTTGTGCTACTTCTGTTTTCCTTGGTTCAGTTCGGTTTTTAATACTGATCTGTAAAGGAATAATTGCTATATCAAAATACATTTGCAACATAACAACCGAATGTTGATATACAAATGACCCACAAAACATCTATCATAAGGTCAGAAGATATGTCCATTTTAAAAAGATTTCCTTAATACTAGTTCACACTAGAATACTAGTGTAGGTTGCCAAAATAAGTCAAAGCTAAAAAAGACACTGCTGTACTGAATTATAACACCAAAACATGGACAGCCTTCTTTATTCTAGCATTTTTACAATATATACAGCAACTATGCAAAGTCAAATATAAATATCAATGCTAAAATGATAAGTAGTTGTGATACCATTGCTTTATAACCGAGTGCTACACACTCAGAGATAATAAAATAACATTACTTATTTGTATAATAGTACTAACTATTTTCACAATTATCTGTATTGCCCGAATTTACCCTTTCCTATAAACTACAAATAATGACAGTAAGGACAAAGTTACCAGAGAACAAAAACTGTTTTAGAGAATATAGCTCTTCCATTTCTAACAAAATAAGAAATATTTTGACCATACACTTGTTTTTATCACTCTGTAACTAAGAAACTATCTATATAATTACATTCATTTCGAAATCAGACTCTTGAGTTTATTATTCATAAAAAAAAATAAAAGTTTATGGAAGTGGAAGACCTGTACGTTGACACTTTTTAATGGTTTTTTTTTTCTATAAAGAATCTGCACATTTTTATGATTAAAGATATAACTATAATTCAAGTTAATAATAACAGTTTTAACATAAAATTAAGGATAATATCCTTCCTGTAACTTTGACAATGAAGGGATATGAAGTAAATGCAACTAAGACAGAGTCTATACAAATGCATGGTAATACTAAGAAATAGAACAACACTTTTATTGTTGTTCTTCATCACGAAGCCACCATTAGACCTTCAACAATGAGCGTTACTCATAGCAAGTTCAAGACGGCCCCTAGCACTAGTTTGAGCGGAAATCATTGCTTATTGTCGAGCAATGAACATGACCTAAGCTGATTTATGAGTTATCTTGAAACGCTTTTGTTTCCTGTCAGTCTCTTATCTCTTATATGTATTGTCTTTGCACTTCCAACTATTTGTATTTTGTCTATAACTAAACTGCGTTTCGAGATCTAGAATTAATTAGAATAACACACAAAGTCAATTAAGTTTACTCAATTATACATGATGTGTCTATTTCGAGAATTATATCTCATTTACAAATATTTTCAAAATACAGTGGAACTCCCGAAAACCAGCCCCTCTAAAAATCGGATCCCTCTATAAACCGAACGATATCTAAGGTCCGGAATTTTTACCTATATAGATAAGTTCAAATTTCCTCTGAAAACCGGCCCCTCCGAATTCCGAATTTCGGCCATATAGATGGGCCCAAGCGTATATTTCCTTCTGAAATTCAACTATGAATACCGGAAGACCTTTTTCGCGGACAAAAGAATCGACCAAATTTATTCAAGATGTCACATATCTCTTGCCGTCTTCATTGATAAATAACTGGATTTGAACAGATTACCGACAATATTGATTGAAATTTACAAGAATGCTGGAGAATTTTTAGCTTACAGCCTGAATTGACCTTAAAGATCATATGTTACACTTCCGGCATTAGTGTTCGGTTTGAAAAGACCGGATTTTGGAACACTCCGAAAACCGAACCTCATAAAACCGGCTGAGTTCTTTGGTCCCGACAGAGGCCGGTTTTCGGAGGATCCACTGTATTTGAATGACACAAACTCAAGGTGTAAGAACTAGCTACCCTACACAAACTCATAGTTTAGAACTATCTACCCTTAGGGCTATTTTCTTAGGGTAAATCGACCCTAATTACAATATCAGACTGAATTAGATATTTGGTAGTTCTTAACCCATATGTTCCATAAAAAATGTATGTCATCGATCCTATTTAAGCTTTGAAAATCGGGCCAAATTCGATGTTTTTCAAAGAATATTTAGGGAACTCTTAGAACATGCCAACTGTATAGCTTTCATATGTAATAACTATCAGATAGATTTTCCTGTCCCCATGTCATCGATTGATTACGAAAAATATTATATGTAGTTTACAAAAAAATACGATATAATGGGAGCTAAATTCCCGCAAAGTGAATAAAAAAAAGAGCCGAAAAAACTAATTTCTGCTTGAAAATAAAGTCGATTCCGCATCTGAATCGTTTTTCGCAATATGCCCCAATCGAACTCTGGTGTCGATCTACCTTCAATTGTTTAATAAACATTTTGTGTGGTACATGCACATGATACAAATTCTCTGTTCCATTAGTACATTGCAGAACTAATGGAACAACGCTTTTATTGTTGTTCTTCAGCTTGAAGTCAATCTGTATTCTGTATAAATAAACATGTAATCAGATATACTTACAATTTTTAGTAAATATCGAAGATACATTGGATGGTTTGAACACATTTGGGATTTTTGTCCATCCTCTGCACACAATGACGATGGAAATAAATTTTGTTCTTGTAAATCAGAATTGGAAACGAACCAGATTTCATACGAAACATACATGCAAGTGATTAATAACACAACATTGATGAAAAATGACAAACCAAATAACTTCTTTGTGCTGAACATTGACTTCATGCAGAAATTTTTGTGTTTGAGATTTGAATTAATAGCTTTTGAGTCTGTGGATTGAAAGATTTCATTTTGAAATAATGAGGGAGATGAACGATTTCTGTCACTGGTAATTTCTGTAATGGCCTCTGATATCGAGTTGCTTTTGTGTGGATTGTCTATTTTGTCATAACTTGTACTTTTACATTTGCAAAAGGCGTTCTGAGCTTTTTTATCTTCAGTTAAAAAAGGTGAACTGGATTCATTGAGATCATCTAATACGGAACCAGAACAAAATCCACTTTCACCATTGTCGCCGTTCGTTTGAACTTCAGTGAATTTCCCATTCGACTCATTTAATCTTATCATAGTAAATGCGTCATTCAGTGTTGAATTATCTGAGGAATTTATGTCAAAACCTTCCAGCTCACCCAAGTCTAAGTTTTCTGTAGAATGAATTCTGAATTCTGTTTTATTTTCATTGCCAGAATTAGAATAAAACCGTCTTTTCGCAATATAGAGACTTTTTCTTTTATCATCCATATTCCCTCTTAATTAATCCATATAGAACAAATCGTTTCATTCGCACTCTCTTCAATAAAATGATATCTGAAAAGAAAATTAAGACAGCTGGAATAAAAACAAAAAACAAAAACAAAAAAAGTTTAAGAGAAGCACTTAGTAAAATAAGGAGTTAGTCTGATTTAGTCTTTCGATCTAAATAAAACTTAGACCTCTGTTGTATGATTAAAATATGTGTATAGAAGAATATATTTTAAATGAATACCAGTGGTAAATGGACGCACGTTTTGGGGAATGCTTCTTTTTGTGGCATTGAATCGGCTGTAATGCAGGGTGAAAAAAAAAATCCAATTATAGTCGACAAGTCCGTCCCCGACATTTCATGTAGTTTTTTTTAAGCATTGATTAACGTGTTATCATCCTTAATATAGTTGAAATGTTCCCTTGACGTTAAACATCAATCAATTCATCAGTACACTATATCTTAGAAAGTGTAATGTAAATGAATGCATATAGTCATTACTACAAACTGTCTCACTGATACCTTAAAAAAAAGATCACTTAACTGCAAAATGCAGCAATTATCATTTTTTTACACTCAAGAAAACGATTAAGCTTTAGCAGATACTTTTAAATTAAATACAAGGACTGAAGTGTGATATATTTATTAATAGTAAAATATTACCATTACAGTATTTTAGGCGGGTGAAAATGTCCAATACATAATTCCTCTTTCGCATCAAAATGTAGTTTAGAAACACCATAAAATTACCCATTGTAAATAAGTTTTGACCTGTATTTATATCAAATATAGATATTATATCTTTCGGAGAATTTAACTATGAGGTGGTTCACCGCAGAAGTAATTTAAATCAATAAAGAGAAAACTTTTTTAAGAACCCAATGCCTGCATGGGAAAAATTACTGTAAAAATACAGAAATTTTCATCTTTTAAGACTCCACTACAGTTTTTGATGCATATAGATCAGAGTTTTGAGGATAACAAGTAAACTGTGTATTCATTATTTTTACTTCCTTCTTTAAAAAAAGTTTAAAATGTCGTCAGTGTGGATTTATTAAAGGACATTATACCATAAAGAATTATTGAAGTGGTCATACTGCTCTCAGTATGGACTTGCTCTCGGTATGGACTGTTATATTTGGGGGGTCAAATGGGCAAAAATACAAAGAAATAATTTAAGGACAAAAATGCAAAAAAGATAAAGATATGAAATTTAAAGAATAAGAATGTAAAAATAAATGAAAGAATCAAAATTGCAAAAAGACAAAAAATTCTACAAAGGACGAAAGTGTAAAAAAATGACAATTTGTCAGAAAAGACAGATTGCGCTTTTTCTTGATAACTCTCATCCACGATTTCGATTGGCTGATATTTTTATGCCCTAAACAATTAAAACATGCCTCTATCCCGGGCCTTAAAATGACGAACTGAACCCTTTAACACACTAAAACAAAAAGAAACAAACAAGTAAAAGGCACTCTTCAAAAGAAATTCTTTATTTAAAATTGGCTGTTTTCATTTAACTTATCACTTTTGTTAATAAGTATAGAATTGGGATTAACGGGATTGGCAAAAATTTCTCTTTGATAGAAGAAAAAAAAATAAATAAAATTGATCATACGTGAATCAGAATTGATCAAACAATGGGAGGGTGAATTCGATAAAATACTACATGTATACATATTTGAATCATATATACTTTGAACGTTCCAAACCCGGTGTTACAAATGCAAAAGTTTCTAACAAAAATACTGGGGTGATTTTTCACAAAATATGTTGATAACTTCATGATTTCCTTATTCTAGTACCAGGAAATCGGAGTGCTACCCCCTGCCTTTCTCCACTTCAAGATGAGAGGAAAATTTAGTAAGTTTGATAAAAAATGACCCATGCAGTATTTAATAAATAAACATCAACAGCGGTCAAGCTTATGAATATAGCTAACACCGATGAACCCTCGAGACATTTCATCAGTTTTGTAAAGGGCATAAGGGAATACTCTCCATTATCATCTGTACCAAGGTTGGTCCACGGAATAAAAAAAATCCACTAAAAATTAGTGATTTTCAAATTACTCCAAAAATAGAAAGTTCTTATTCAATACACCCAAAACAGTTGTTTAATTAAGTGACCAAAAACATCTAAGAAAATACCCCCCTCCAAAAAAAACCAAAAATTATCTGTGGCATCATCTAGTTTATCACGAATGCTACATTTTACATGATGTTGTGAAAATTGTTTCCCGCTTAACATCTTATAAAATTAGTTACTTTGTTAATGTAATCAGTGTCATGTTGACAAATCAATCAACTTATATCCATGGTGTATTTCTTAATTTTCTATGCAAACAAGACTTCTAAGCTGATTGCACCAAAAACTATATAACATATTTGCCTACTCCCCAACAAGTATCTCATAAATATAAATACACCTACGCAATAGCTAAGAAATATTCTCATCCAAAAAATAGCTAAGAATTTAAATTCCTGAACCCCCAAAATACCAAAATTCAATTCATACCCCAAAAATAGGACCAACCTAGGTACAGGAAAAATTGTGAGAAGCCCCACACCCCAAACCCCCTTTTTTGGTGTAAGGGAAATCAAATAGCCATGTATTGTCCATATTTAACTTGTACAAAAATTATACTCGTGTCCTTGAAATTTCATGCACTTTATATGAAAAATTATCTAATTCTGATATTTGGCATGTAATGAGTTCGTGTTGTAAGAATAAACCTGAACCGGACTTGAATATTTAGATATTCTCCGGGGATATTTTGCTTGTTGTGTTGTCTAAACAATGTCATCTGTCTTTCCTGACAAACTGTCTTTTATTTTACAAAATTTTTACATTACGGTTTCACCTTTTGTAAGACATTTTGTCTCTTTCATTACAATTTTGTCTCTATCGTTACAAACTTCGTCTTTTATTTTTACATTTTGATCTTTTTAAACGTAATATATTTATCTTATTTGTAATTCTTTTCTTTTAAAGTTTTGCCTTTGTATTTTTTGCCTGTTTGACCGCCACACTGATAATTTCTCCAAAAGTCATTTATTTCATAAAGTTTCAAAACTTTAAAACAAAAGATTATGATACTGACACAAGACACTTAACCTATAATAATGAGTAAAGGCATGAAAAGGTTTAATTTTTTGGGACTCCCATGAGCTGATAATTAGCTTTAACTGTCGTCACTCATCGTAGCGAATGTTATACTACTATTACACTTCAGATTAATTAGGGGGACGACCATATGATTCTTTTACAACAACAACAACAACAAATACTTTATTATCCTCAGACACCATTTAGTGTACAAGAGGTCAAATCATACTTATATATACAACTTGAAGTAGACGACAATAGGTAGATAAACAAATAAACAAATATACAATACGAATAATAATAATAAAAGTGATAAAAATAATTATAATAATAATACAAGTGATTAATTATTAGTATTAATCAACTATTTTCTGTTTAAAAAAAGAATGAGGGAAAACAATATACCGGGTTATCCAAAAATAACCTATTGTGGGTAGGTAAAAGGTCATCACGTGTAATTCGGACTAAGAGGGTAATACACGTTGCATGGAGATCGACAATGGGTAAGTTTTTTCTTCTGTCAATATATTTGACCATTACTATAATAATAATCATAGATTATTTGATCATAATAATTATTAAAGACTTTTTGGTCATAATAATAATTAAAAATAATTTAATATAAAAGTAGTGATATCTGATAAGAAAACGGAAGCGTATTGTGCCGATTTGTCTAAATTGATAGATTTGAAGAACCACACCAATCAGAGGCTCAGAGCATGTGATGTAGTCCAACAAATCTAGCATCAATTTAGAGTCAAACCAACGCTTCCATAGTTCTTATGTTTGTAGTGAATTGTATTGCTAAAAGAGATTCTGTAAAGTAATTAACATTTGTATAGATTGATAGATTTGAAGAAGCACAGTATCAGAGGTTCAAAGCATGTGTGGTTCCACAAACCTAGCAGCAATCTAGTACAAATTAAACTAACCGCGTTTTTCTTATGAATTTAAATAATTTCTATCAGGATTACAATGATTTTGTTATTTGTTTGATAAAAGAACATATTTTACGATATAACTGTACATTACATAGCGACAACATTCCTTTCAATTTATGTAGAGACGGATTGTTAACATAGTAATCTGGTATAAGTTTTTGTCTCAAGTCTCTGATTTGAATATGTGTGCATATAAACAAATAGTGGAATTCGTCCCCAGTTCCGATATTACATAAATGGCATTTCCTATTATATTTTGGAATATTGACCCATCTACCCGTTTCTACTGGAAATTTTATATTTGAACATCTAAATTTACACATATATATCCTGTCAGATTCTGAAAGTCTGGTAAGATACGGTTCAAGTTTGAATTCGGTTTTGAACATGCCATAAAATTCCCCTCTGGACGAATTATTAATTTGTTGAAACCAGTACTGGATGTACTGATCTAATAGTTTCTGTTTTAATACAGGCTTGAGTACATTCCAGTTCATATGAGTTTGATCATTCCAGACAAAACTAAGACCACTATCATCAAATATTGATTTGATATATGTTATCCATTTAATATGAGTCGGGTTATTTTGAGGGGGCCTGGCAGATTCAGTCGAGTCAGATTATTTATTTTCAAAATTTTGCCGGCCAGAATATTTATTTTTCGCCGCTTCGCGGCGAAAATTTTCAATAACATAATCGTATCGTATCAATAAATCTAAGGTCAGATGATTTATTTTCTTGTATGTGCAGGCCAGATTATTTATTTCCAACCTTTTCAGGGACAGAATATTTGTTTACANCCCCCCCCCCCCCCCAGAATCAAATGGTCGTCCCCTTAATGGTTTGTTGCCTTTAGGAATCGTGTTCTACTGATGCTGCATTAGTGTTTGCCTCAGAAGACACAATAGCTCCTTAATCGAAAGTAATGTAAAATGGCATTCGTTGTCACAACCTCACCAAAATTGATGAAATTATGTTGAGTTATTTTTTAATCACTACTAATACGGGACTTTCGAGACAGGGATTCTCGTGTAATTGAAGGCTGAAATGCTCGCCTAAAATACCAGTGAGACGGAGTGACTGGATTCTTGACCAATAGAAACAAATATATACATCATAAAAACAAAATATTCATAAAATTGAAGTAGATGCTTTTAATTTTCCCTCCATTTCAATTCTCAAACTTAATTTGAGTGGGCGAAAAACAATTAACTTGAAGCGCAACATAAATCAACCTTTGCTTAAGATTGTTCATTGATTAGTGATTCCCTCTCAATGTATTGATGTATTTTTTTTTCGTAGAAGTCGCGGAAGTCGCGTATTATTCAAAGCATGTCATAATGGAAGAATTTTAAATTCAATATATATTTAGATTGTGGCATGTAATTATGATTTTCAGCCATTGTAGGTGTTTCCTGTTATCCATTTTTTACATTAGGAATCTAATTGAAAATGAATAAACAATGTTTTACAACATAAAATATTTTTAACTAACTAAAATAGTACTTACTTTTCTACGATGTGATTCAATCAAAGCGTCATGCTAAAATGAATTGGTTTACAATGCTCAATGTATATATACATTCTTATTATACCCCCGCTTTGTAAAAGCGGAGGGTATATAGTGATGGTGGTGTCTGTCCGTCCGTCCGTCCGTCCGTCCGTCCGTC
>MJUU01017069.1:53807-75680 GCA_002080025.1 Modiolus philippinarum | reverse complement strand
AATTTTTTCAGCAGATGTCTGCACAGTTGAGACGGTCAAATAGAAAGAGAAAGCCTACGCAGGTTGGCCTGGTGCATGCAGCTGCCGCAAGAAAAAAGGTCAGAACACCAGACATCATCAACACCATAGGCATAGAACCAGTCAACATAGACAACAATACAAATGCAAGGGTACCAGTCAACATAGACAACAATACAAATGCGAGGGTACCAGTCAACACAAACAATTATACAGTACCGTCGGATCCAGTCAGCACATGCAGCAATACATTGAGTTTGGTGAACCCAGTAAGCAGTTCAATCTGGCTACCCCAAGTGAGCCAGGAGCCAATACCTGATTTTTCAGGTTCAGTCACTCAACAAGGTAATAGTATTTGCACCACCACTCCAACCATGTCATTACCTGCTAGTTCACTAATTGCTGATACAGTTAATCAACCAACCCTTATCAATAGTGTTTATGCAGACTTGGCATCCGATATATTTCAGTCAACAAGGGATAAAATACAAAAAAGTGAATATGTTGGCTTGGCCCTTTTGTTATCAAATAATAACACCACTTCCTTACAAGATAGTCAAAAACTAGTGATTATCGAAGGAACATTAACTGTACAAGCAACAAATAACCGTGTAAAAATATCAAATATAGATCAGTGGACATCAGCTTTTATTATTTTCATTAGCATTTATTGTCTTAGGCACCCCACCCGTTTTCAGGAATTAAAGTATTTGTCAGATGTTTGCCTTGGTGCCAAACGTAATACATCATTAGGTTGGAAACTGTATGATGAACAATATAGATTACGAAAAGCACGCAATCCCTGCTCTTCATGGGCAGCTATCGATGTTGAGCTTTGGTTGATGTACATGGCTTCAAACAGTTCACCAAATAATTTTGTATTTAGCAGTCAATTTGTACAGAAAAAGTCTAAGTGTTATTCATTTAATAATAGTGGTAAATGTTTGAAACCACTCTGTCCTTATAGTCTTATGTATTCTAACAATTTTGCATTTAGAAATCAGCAGCCACACCAAAACAGACCAAGGCCTCCTATCGCACCTGTGGGATCTAGGACATACACCCATCAAAGCTGATTGTTTGAAAAAGTTAACTTAAAATTTATCCTAATCATGATGCAGCTGTACAACTAGAAACAGGATTTTCACAAGGTTTTCGACTACATTACACAGGTCCTCGTACATATATATGTACAAAAAATTTGAGAGCAGCAGAACAATATGAACAAGAACTGTTGAATAAGTTAAACTCTGAAATTTCTTTGGGTAGAATATTGGGCCCATTTGCAACTTTGCCCATTTCAACACGTATATCCCCTGTTGGTGTTATACCAAAATCAGACGGGGTTGGCGTCTTATTACGGATTTATCTTCTCCCTTAGGTAATAGTGTGAACTCATTTATAAGTTCTCACCTCACTAAAGTCAATTATACTTCACTTGATTCTATATTAGATAAAATTCATGACCTTGGGAGAGGAGCCCTTTTAGCTAAAATGGATATAAAATCAGCTTTTCGGTTATTGACAATTCATCCAGCTGATTTTGATCTGTTGGCCATAAAAGTTGGGAAGTCCTATTATATTGACAAATGTCTGCCTATGGGATGTTCTTTGTCATGTAAGCTTTTTGAAACCTTTTCAACTTTCATTCAGTGGGAAGTGGAAAGAAGGGCACTCTCAAATTTGATTGATCACTATTTGGACGATTTCATTTTCATGGGTGCAGCACATTCCAATGACTGCAATTATATGATGTCAACTTTTAAGGAAGTTTGTCAAGAATTGGGTGTTCCTTTAGCAGATAATAAAACAATGGGTCCTTGCACACTATTGCCTTTTCTTGGCTTTTTAATTGATACTGAGGAATTAAGAATCCTAATACCACATGAAAAATGAGAAAAATTGAGTTCCTTGCTGAGACCTTTATTGTTAAAAAACAAAGCTTATTTAAGTGAAATAGAATCCATAACTGGTTTGATGTCATTTTGCGCAAGAGCAATTCCTTCCTCCCGAGCCTTTATACGTAGATTTTTATGACTTATTGGACTCTGGCTATAAGCCCCATCATAAAGTCAAATTAACTGCTGAGGTTAAAGCTGATATAATTATGTGGCTTCAGTTCTTAGAAGAATTCAACGGGCATTGTTTTTTCCCAGAGAAAGCTTGGACATCTAATTTAATCATTCATTTGTTTACGGACAATTCAGGAAATCCAGAGTTAGGTTGTGGTGCAATTTTTGGCCAAAGTTGAATGCAATTTAGGTGGCCAAAATCATGGGAAAGAGCACAATTAATGAAGAATATGTCATTTTTAGAAATGATCCCTGTAGTTCTCGCTATGTTTTTATGGGTGGATAAATTGGCCAACGAAAAAATTTTATTCCATATTGACAATTTAGCTTTAGTGAGTATTTTAAACAAGAGGTCTGCCAAAGATAAGCTTATCAAGAAGTTAATAAGAACATTTGTCTTGCTGACAATGTTAAATAATGTAAATTTTAGGGCAGTTCATATTGAAGGTGTAAGAAATGACATAGCAGACAGCATTTCTCGCTTTCAGATGTCTCGTTTCCGGTCCCTAGCTCCAGGAGCAGATGTCAGCCCAGCAGTGATACCAATGGAATTCTTGACATTAATTTCAAGTCTCTAATTGCTTCTTTAATTGACCGTTCAATTGCACCTAGCACTTTAGATATATATATATATATAGAAGAGGAATAGTTGCTCTTAATGAGTTTCGTGTAAACTGCAATATACCAGAAATATGGCCATTGCCCTTGTGTGATTTATGTAAATTCATTGCATATTTGTTCCAAGCACAATTTTCATTGTCTACTATTAAGTGTTATCTATCAGGTATAGGGTTTTTCAGTAGAATAAATGAATTTGAGGATCCAACACAAAAATTTATTATCAAGAAAATGCTAGAAGGAATTAAGCGATCAAGACCCAAAGTTAGCGACACACGACTGCCAATAACAAAGGATTTATTGATAGCCATTATAAGAATTTTGCCATTTGTCTGCAAGTCCGACTATGAGATGCAAATTTTTCAGACAGCTTTTTCACTAGCATACCATGGGCTTCTTCGAATAGGGGAAATTGCTTACAGTGGTCGATATTCTAGGCATGTAATTAACATTTTTGATGTTTTACCATTGCCAAATGGGCTATTAAAAGTTACAATTCCGTCATCTAAAACCGATCAATCAGGCAAAGGTTATATTATCTTACTGCAGCCGCAACCAAATCCAGAAATTTGTCCTTGCAGATTAATGCGCTCCCTTTTAGAGGTGCGACCTTTGTTCTCGGGCCCTCTTTTCTGTCATTTTGATGGAAGTCCTCTTACTCGTTACCAGTTTGTGACAATTTTGAAGAAAACATTATTTAGAGTTGGCATTAATTATAATTGTTACAGCTCACACTCTTTTCGTATTGGTTGTGCTACTAACTTGTCCTTAGAAGGTGTACCTGATTCGGTGATTATGCAATTAGGGCGTTGGAAATCTGATTCATACAAAACATATATTCGTAAATAAGTCATTGCAAATTGGTTTAAGTTTATTCTTTAATTGTTTAACAAATTTTCTTGACCTAAACAGAAACGCCTACCAGAATTGGGATTGTGGGATCTTCATTGGTGAAGAGGGCATTTATAGAGGCAAGGACACGCCCAGGTGGCAGTAATCTGTGTCTTGAGAGAGCTAATGCACAATTGTGGTGGCAGGGAAAAGGGGGTATGACTATAGGGGAACTGAGAGGTAGAATCAGAACCATGTTAAACTTTGAAGACCCACCGCATTACTTGATTGTTCATGTTGGTGCTAATGATTTGGGGAATTGCCCAGCAGGTGACTTGCGTAACGAAATCAAGAAAACTCTGAGAGTTATTTCTAGATATAATTTACAAGCTAGGACCAACATTATTTGGTCCCAGATGTTACCAAGATTTAATTGGAAATATTCCACAAATTTAGTGGCAATGGAGAAATGTCGTTATAGGACAGATAATTCTGTGGCATTATATGTATTAAGATATGGGGGTTATTACATTCGTTACCCGGAAATAATTCGGGACCCTCGTCTATTTGAGGATGACGGAGTTTATTTATCACCTGTGGCAAAAAACATCATGATAAATAAAATTCAGGGTGCCTTGGAGTATTTTTTAGATGGGAAAGGCAATGTTTCCCCCCCGCAGTGATTCTTGTATTACATTACTAGAAGTTTAGCAGTTTTTGATAATTTTATTTAAGTTGCACTATAAATCCAGTAGTAATATAAGTGTCTTGTTATTATCCTTTAGAAAACACATTTGGCCACAGCCTAGCAGCGAATCCCCCTTTCATTGCTTCATGGCGGTTGACAGTTGCGTCAAGAGTTGTCTTAACTGTCAATTTGGCCAAATTCGCTGCACTTAATACTTAATAAATATTGTTCTTGTTAAGCTATTTAGACCATCACCTGTGTTCCCACGGTGATCTCAAATTATTTCAAATTTTCTTCTCTACCGTAGTCATTTTTTACAATTTGCTTTGGTTGCCATAAACGGCAATTTGCCGGCAACTAATTTTCATTTACCATAATTGATGGTGATATATTTTATATTGACAATGTTGCAATTTGCAATTTATTCATATTACTACCTACTACTTGCGATTTGCAGTAATTTCATTCATTTGACATTTAGTATTGCTCATAATTTTATTGTTGTACATATTATATGTGTATTGAATTTAGATAAAGCTGTGGCCAAATACTGCCAAATTATTGAGTTTGTTTTTCTGAAGGCATTTATGAAAATTAAAAGTAAAATCACACCAAATATAAAGACTAAAAATAGTTAAAAATATCGAAAAGATGTGGAAAGAAGAGTGCCCAACGTTTCGACTAGAACGGCCTTCTTCTAGGAGCAACCGGGACAAAGTGGTGGATGTCATTCCATACCTTTTGTACTTTGTTTATTTACGTTAATTTGTGGCCATTGCACAACATATATTTTTATGTCTATTATAACTCTGAGCATTATATTAATCAAGTCAAAAAAGAAATTTCAACATTCATCACCGATAAAAGGAATGTATGACGTTTTTTTATACGAACTGTATACAGCGTAATGCATCAAGAGTACACTGACGGGCTCGCTTGATACTAGCCATGATAAAGTTCGTATCAAAAACAAAATGTCCTCTATTAAAACCCCAGTAAAATGTATCATTTATTTTGTTTTGTTCGTTGCACGAATTATATTACATATACTCTCAACTTGAGTACTTCAGTTCGAAAGTACGTGGCTTCAATGGAAGGCATTATACAATCAATTAAGGTGAATAATTTACGAACACAATTCTGCTGAAAATTCACACTTTCTTCGCTTCCCTTGTTCCTTCGATATTCTACTGCCGTTGTTTCAATAAAAAAATGTTTGTATTTTCCTTATCATCATATTTTCTTTTCATATTTGAAAAGAATATCCCTGAATAGCTAACAATATACCGAAGATACTCCTAATTTAGTGTTTCAAATGCGCATTTCGACAACTTATGTCTTTTCAGTGCAGATCAAATCAAAACATTTGGAAATCCATAACCGAAATATGTGTTAAACCTGATAGACAACAAATTGCCAATATGATCTAAATAGAGATGCCAAAAATCAGGTGAGACAGAGCTATACAAGAGGGAGATACTTGTAATTTAATTTTGAACAAAATTTTGTTAACTTTAGATATCAGATAGTTTTTGGGCCAGCACCAAAGTCATGAAGTACTGGCTCCTGGGTTTGGTTAATTCTCTCGGGGACTAAGAGTCCACCAGCAGAGATATTTACCTATTGGCAGTAAATAACAAAATACTGAAGATGCTGTTAATTAAGTTTCTGAGGTTGCTAATGTTATTCTGAATTGGCATATTTTGTGTAAAAATTATTCATCTCTCTAGTCTTTGCGTCACTTTTAGAACGGAGCATGTATTTTCGGGGCTTCAATTTGGATAAGAAATGAAAAGCCGATAATGGAAAAGAAAAATATTTCTAAAACGGACCGGAGAGCTCTTATAAAAACTATTTCTAGAAAGGTATATGCATAAGTCATAAAACAATACACTTGGACTTGTAACTATGTATATAATTTTAGAATTTAAAAATTTTAAGAATAGTGAAAAAAACAACAAAAATTCAACTGACTAAAATTAGAAGATTCATTTCCTGTAAACTTGGAAAAACGTAACAAGAGAGAGAGAGAGAGAGAGAGAAAGAGAGAGAGAGAGAGAGGGGGGGGGGCGAGAAAGAAAAATAATTAAGAAACATATAAAAATGGGCAACCCTCCCAAATAATATACTATTATATAGTATAGTTCGGTTTGCTCGAATAGTTTAACCCGTGTTAACATGTGCATATGTAAAATCAATCAACCAAGCGACAACATACCTTTTCCATGTGATAGAACAAATAAGCTCCAAAACTACAGTCAAAACTAGTCAAAATTTATTTTTGTTGCATTTTGTTAAGCTATTTAGACCATCACCTGTGTTCCAACGGTGATCTCAAATTATTTCAAATTTTCTTCTCTACCGTAGTCATTTATTACAATTTGCTTTGGTTGCCATAAACGGCAATTTGCCTGCAACTAATTTTCATTTACCATAATTGATGGTGATATATTTTATATTGACAATGTTGCAATTTGCAATTTATTCATATTACTACCTACTACTTGCGATTTGCAGTAATTTCATTCATTTGACATTTAGTATTGCTCATAATTGTATTGTTGTACATATTATATGTGTATTGAATTTAGATAAAGCTGTGGCCAAATACTGCCAAATTATTGAGTTTGTTTTTCTGAAGGCATTTATGATAATTAAAAGTAAAATTACACCAAATATAAAGACTAAAAATAGCTAAAAAATAACTAAATACCGAAGTTACTGTGAATTTATTTTCTGCATATGCGCATTTCGACAACTTATGTCTCTTCAGTGCAGATTAAATCTAAAATTTTGGAAGACCATTTACTCAAAGATGTTCAAAAACTGATAGAGAACAAATAACCAATATGATCTAAATGTAAAGCCAAAATCAGCTAAGGACAGAGCTTTGCATGAGGGAGATACTCCTTAGTTTCAACAAAATTTACAAAAATTTAGATATTGCAAGGTTTGAAATAGTATCGGCTTTCGGGTCAGCACCGAAGTACTGACTACTGGGCTGGTGAATACCCTCGGGGACTAACAGTCCACCAGCAGTGGCATCGACCCAGTGGTAACAAATAACTAAATACCGAAGTTACTGTGAATTTATTTTCTGCATATGCGCATTTCGACAACTTAAAAATATCGAAAAGATGTGGAAAGAACGAAAAGACGAAAAGATATTTTCAAAAATTGATATAATTAAGGTTAATCCTTTGACCTTTAAGGATATATTACCTGGAGTAGCTCATAAGTACAACCCCATAAAGCATACTTAAATGTATCCATATATGGAAGAATTGATAAAGTGCTCAATCTAAATCAGACAGTTTAACATTATTACAAATTTAAGTCGATCTTGTTGATACTTTACCAGTTATGATGAATGATTATTTGGAAAACGAAATTATTTTAACTACATAAAAGTTTGCATAGCAAAAGAGTCGATGGGTCGAGCCTAATAACTACTACAGGAATATAGAGAAGGTGTGGACAAATACCTACAAATACGTGGTAAGAGTCAGTAAGTATACCAACCTTTCTATTGTTGTTCCCAATGTAAAAGGCACAGTGAGGCACAGTGAGGCCATCGGCAAAGAGCAAACACTCATACCGTTAAGACGGCCTCTAAATCCGAATTGATCAGATTTCATTTGATAGATATCAAACCCTACATCCATATATAATATATCCATTGATACTGGATCGTCATAAACATACTTAGAAAAGATATTGGTAAACCCATTTCCAACGAAAAAAAATAGTAAATTGTTTTTCTCACATTTTAGTATGGTTCGTTTCTTTTGACTCTTCCTGTCACAAGCTTTTATGATCATTAGCCCTTACTGTTTCTGTACATCGGGGTGGGTTGGGGGTGGGGGGCAAAAATTTACTTTAACTAGATATTGTAGAGTGTTTTTTTTCTATAATTTGAATATAATTTAATGCCTGTCTTTATCCTCTACACAAATTTAAGGGATGTAGTTATTGCTAAAATCAAAGTCTAGAGACATGGTTGATTTAAACAAAACATAAAAAAGGACATAGGGCAGCCACAATATACGGAAATGAAATATAACATTCAGAACTAATGCGACTTATAGTGTGAACTCCCATAAAAACCGAGAGTGACATCAGATTTTTGTTCTCTATCAGTTTTTTAACATCTTTGAGTTAATGGTCTTCCAAACGTTTAGATTTTATCTGCACTGAAGAGACATTGGTTGTCGAAATGCGCATATGCAGAAATTAAATTCACAGTAACTTCCGTATTTAATTAAATGCTACGGTAGGGTAAGCATGTCCTGCCCCGCTAACGACATCTGTCACAAGAAAAGTGAGGCATATATTGTTTTCGAAGATCTGTTCGGTGGCTGACCTGTTAATGTCATTTTCTTACCCTTAGGCAAAACCAATTAAAAATCCTTAGCACACGTTATTTCTCTGACACTGAAACTGTACCAAGATTAAGATTTGAAAACCATTTGTAAATCTCTGTAGTAGTTTAATATGTAAGAAGGCTTGATATCATACTCAACGGAAGTTATGTCCTTAGCTAGCTGTCAGTAACTGTGAGTATTTGTCTGGACGGTATTCGTGTGTTTTGTCTGTATGTTTTATGTACTTCATTGTAAGAGTATTCGTCTTGATAAGTTGAACTTTTTTCTAGTTTGATTTTTACTGTGAGTCTTTTTGTGTATTTGTTTTGTAGCCATTCACCACACATAGGGGAGGGTTTAGATCGAAGAAAACGAGTTTCACCCCACCGCAATTTTTGCGCCTGTCCCAAGTCAGGAATATGTTGGTCATTGGAATTGTCTTCTCATGAAATTTTATTTTCTTGATATTCGGGTTATTGGATTTGGTTTGTTTCCATTGATTTATTCACTTTTTTACCTTTTTGGGGTCATTTAGGGCTTGCTATATGCTAATAGGTTCCTAACTGTGTTGAAGACCGTACAGTGACCTCTAGATGCTTTGTTTTGGTCGTTTTAACCTGGATATGGAATGTTGTCTCCTTGACATTTACCTATTTCCTTTCTTTTTTATATAAAGTTACACCAAGTTCATTGACACAGACAAGACTAACATTTTACAGTATAATATATGAGGCAACACCAAAAACTAAAGAACTGACTGTGTAAATTCCTATAAAACCAAGAGTGAAATTAGATGCTCTGGAAAGGTAAGATTTGAATTTTTTTTAGTTCATTTATATTGGAAATTCTCGCATAAACAAGAAATCCATAACTGATGAATTTTGGGAGATTACAAAGCAAACACGGGGAATGGATTCCGCGAAAACCTTTCTTGAAAAAGGCTTGTACAATAGATATTCACCAATGACAAAAATTAAAATATGGTTTAGTAGTAAAAAAATGCATATTTCTTCCGTGATTTCCTAAAAAAAATCAGTATCAGAGGTTAAAAAAATTCATAAAACTGAACAGCAGCTCTCATGTAAACAAAAAGTAATTATTTATTTTTCAGAACAAAATGAATTCCTCAAAGAAATTACTGAAACATTACAAAATGACTATAAAGCAGTATTATAAATTTTTAATTAATAATTAATTAAAGTTTGTTGAACGACTTGTTTATTTTATTAAAGTAAAAAAAAAAGAATAATAATAATAATAGTATCATCAACCACTGAATTTTGCTTCTTACCTTTTCATTTTGAAAAATTAAGACTACCTTTAAAAGATCAGTGGCCTTACATCTATATATCATATATATCTATGCTAGAACAACTCAACCCATAAAGTTTTTAACACATGATAAATACAAACAAATACCTTACTCATATTTTGTGCAAATTTACACACAAAATGCAACAAAAGAAATATCTTTAGTATGCGATATGGTGTTAAAAAATATGCCAAATAATATTCAAATTTGGTAGAAATTCAGCTTAAAAATGCAACAAAGAAGATTAATATGAATACCAACTCATACTCAAATTAGTTAAAAATTAAATCAAAATATGCAACAAAAGGGATATCTGCAGTATGTAATATAATGTTAATACCAACTTATACTCACATTTGGTACATATTATCAAGAACATGCAACAAAAGTGATATCTATAGTATGCAATTCAATGTAAATGCTAAACAATACTAAAATTTGGTACAAATTTACTGAAAATATACAACAAAAGGAGTCAATGGTAGCGATATAATGTAAACGCTAATCCTTGAATTTGGCAAAAATTTACTTGAAAGATGCAAAAAGGCATATTCATGATATGCAATATGGTATAAATGAATCAGTCCTTATTTTTGCCTAAACATGCATGAAAATGGATATTTTAAGTATTTTTATTATGTAAATGCCTATTTTTTAATATAATTGTATTTTAAATATGCATCAAACATGGAATTAAAGGATAAATAAGGGTTCTAAAGGAGGGATCTTTGTATTGTATAAAAAAGCGAAAAAATAAAACAAAAGTTGATTCCAAATGCCAGTGTACATTTGACGTTCCAAGTTGTATTTGAATGTACGTAAAAAAATAAAGATCGAGTATGATGTATGAAAAATGAAACAGATTATGACTTACCTTGTACAATGATTATAACGTACATGTGTATATAAGCCTTAAGCAGCTTCATTAATATACTCGCATGAAAAGGAACGGATATCATATAAATACCTACACAAATGATAAGAAAACTGTTTCATAGGGAGAATAACTTGCAATTGTAAGTTGCATTTTTATCAGTTCACGAACCATAGCAACACGTGAAATAAAAATACCACAGACACTTCAGCCTCATTCTTTGACCTTCATCTTGAAATTGACAATAGAGGTAACCTTCAAAGTAAGTTGTAAGACAAACGCTATGACTTCACTTTTACAAGTCAACTCCCCTTTTCTTGGCGGCCACATTCCAACAGCGACGACATACGGAGTTTACATCCCCAGCTCATTTGCTACTCAAGGTCCTGTGGTCTATACAGTGACTTCCTTGATAGAGCCCGGTTGCTCACAACTATGCTACTTAAACAAAAGTATGTTACCATATCTTAAGTTTTGCGCTCGACATCACCATCTTGTTTACCGCTATGGGATAACTGTTTCCAAGATGGCAACATATTTTCTCCTTTCTTAATTGTTGTTTCCTTTATCGGAATTGACCAAAATCTGAATTTGACATGTTCAACACGGTGGATGTTTTTAAGAAGCAGCGGCTGCTTACTCAACCGGTGCACCTGATATCACCCATGTTTTCTTGTTTTGTCCGTGTTGTTCATTTATATGTGTGTGTGTGTGTCTTTTCTTTTCTGTGTCGTACTCATGTTATGTCTTTGTTTGTTTTTCCGATGTTGCCATTGTCCTTGGAATATTCGTTTTTGATTGATGGTTCGATTCTCGCTTACCATAAATAGCAGATATATTTGATCATATATGTCATATATGTATATATATATATATTCTAGTGCTGCTGATGAGGAATAAATTTCCGAAATGGCCATACAGCTCATTAAAATTATTGCAGTTGGAGTTAACATATGTGTTATGGTCTCATGTTCATTTACTCCATATCCTTTCGTGAAATATATGTCTCTGAATAGGGCAAGCAAGATTTAAAAAATAATTCAGTATCACCTTCGAGCTACTGATACGGTAAAAAAAACGTAAATAGTAGATTCTATATTGAACACGATAATTTAATAATTAGGCTTGATTGAAAAGTATTTTAAAGTTGAGACTTTAAACTGAAAAAATAAACCCCCAAAGAAATAGAAAAAAATCAATGTCCAGCAAAATGAATTCAAATCGTAATGCAAATGTTTTACTAGAGAAATACCAAAAAATGTGTACCATGATGTCATTAAATGTAATCAGATACCCTGCATTAATTCTACTTTTTCATAATTGTGTAGGCCACTTCATGTATGGTGTAAGGTGTAAGGAATATGGTGTTAGGTGTAATAGTATATGATAGTGGTGAAAGGTGTATGGTATATGGTGAAAGGTGTAATGGTGTATATGATATGGTATGGTATATGGTGAAAGGTGTAATGGTGTATATGATATGGTATGGTATATGGTAGGATAGGTTATGTTTTACTGTACAAGCACTGTTTTGATGCAGACTTTATTAAGGGGCAATATGTACAAATCCAACCATGGCAAACTTGATTGGTGCATATATGCTCTCTAAATCTGACAGCTTTATATCGTAAAATATCACCCCGTGAGCCAAAATATGAAGCACAGAGCGATTGCATGCTCACGCAAACGACAATTAATCTTTGAATTCTGGAGGGCGGGATATTTTACAGATAATTTCATTGAATTTTTCATATGACACTCTTAGCTAGTTCAAGTTCTTTATAAAAACCCGAGATCCTCTAGGCTCAAGGGATGATTTATGACAGAGCGCTGGTATAGGATAATGCAATGATGTGAAATTATGTATATTCTATTTCAATCTTTTATCCAAAAAAGGTTTCTTTTTTTTAGAAAAGCCAAAAACAATTCGCCGTTCAGAAACTAAAGCATTGTGGATAGAGCGTACACCAAAATACGTTGATTGGTCAAGGACGTAAATAACGTAACGTCATTGGTTAAAAATCGATTGTTCGTACACCAAAATATCAAAAACAATCACAGTGCCCACAATTCCTTAGTTTCTGGAACGGCGAATTGTCATCTTATAGACCGCTATTTTTCAAAATCTAATACTCTCATATCTTTTTACGGCTTGAACTGGCGGGTTTACTTTCCAACTCAATAACAGAAATTACAGGCCAAACAAATGAATTTCATCATCGTTAATATGGAAAGGAATAATTACAGCTTTTTAATAGCGATACAGATAATTTTGAAAAACATGTAGTACTGGAACATAAATAAGATAAAGCGCTTCCTTACCTACCCTCTTTCAGCCTTGGCAGATAAAAAAGTGTATTATTTTCTACATACAACAACTGTGGAAGAAAAATGTTTCAGCCAAAAATTGTCATCTTGAAAATAATTATTTGCATAAGTAGTCCTCTTTATTATATTTAATTTGATATGACAGTATCGTGTTCATTGTTTCATCGTTACGGCGGCAATATGCCAAATTTTTGTTTGATATAGCTTCCAAGTATTGACGGAAAAGTATTTAATAATTACCGGAAGCAATTTGAAAGTATTCTCCGAAATTTCTTGTTTTATCGAGGAGTAAAATTCAAATTTTATATTAACTAAATATATGATAATAGCATCCATTAACTCATTATCAAAAACTGAATCCTATATTCAACACTTAGAAACAAAGTCAGTGAAACACATCATTTAGAAACAGTCTGTATTTGTTTGTTGTATTAACTTTATTTCATATACTCTAATTTTTCGAATCAAAGGCGACACTAAGAAAGTGAATAATCTACAAGCACAACTACATTTTCCATGAAGAATTCATGTTTTTGCTTTTCTTAGAAGGAACTTAATATTTGAAAATTAATGTGCCTAAATAGTCATTCTAAATAGACAAATTTTATTTTTCTCAGAAACTATATCATTTATCTAAAAGAAAACAAATGCAGAATATACAAACAAACAAACAAACAGAGCAGGCAATCAAAAGAAAAAGGAAACAAAACAAATATGGTACCCCGGAAAAGTTAATATTCTTTTCTCTAAACATTTGCTGCCGTTTTAATGGCCAGCTCACGCATATGAAATTTGGATTAATTAAGAGCTACCGTTTTAAAGACCTTCGTCTTTCTGGTTAAAGTATGGGTTCAAAACCTATGGTAAAAACTGTATCTCTAACTCCACTGTATATCTTACTCCTTAATCAGTCATGGACAATTTTTGGCACAAGAGAGATACAATATGGATATTTATAAATTTCTAGATTTTATGCCATTTTAGTTTGGATGTAAAAATATTTTACTACAAGAATATTCATTTTCTCAAAATTCTTTAACCTAAAACATAGCAACTTTAAAAAGGGGAAATAAAAGAAGATTGTCACCCCTTGCCTAAAACTTCAAATACAATTATTAGCACGTGGTGATTAAACAAATAGAAACCGAAACTACTGTTAAATACGCGTTAAAATATATTTTTGTCTTATGTAAGAAGAAAACGTATTTTCAGGAATTGATGTGTGTTGAAGTAAATCACTTGACATGTATTACCCTGGAGATTACGTGTACATAGTTAATAAGAACATTCTCTTAAACAATAGTTAAATGCATCAATATTAAGTGTATTTTATCAAGTGTTTGAAAAAAAATTTAAAAGAGTGTCAACCCCTTCTTAAAACTATAAATGATCATTGTAAAGCAGAGGTATTAATGTCAGATAAAATCAAAAGATTTGTTAGACCACTAACCAAGAGACGCATAAAAGCTGATTGAGAACAATAACGGATGCGATCCGACGGGATAGCCAAAATCAGCTAAGACCGATCAGATGATAGAGATACTCTTGTTAGGTTTGAAATAAATACTCAAAAATTTAGATATTGAAAGTTTGAAAAAATAAATTGGTTTTCGGACTGCACCGAAGTACTGACTACTGGGTTGATGAATACCCTTGTGGACCAACAGTCCAACAGCAGGGTTAACATGCTGAAACCTTTCAACAATGATTCACTTTTAAAAACAGTTGATTTTCATTTTAAAATGAAAAAAGTCATTCTATATTTATCAAGTCCGTTATGTTTCGGTATAATAAAGCGATCGTTGACTAACTATGCGGTTAACATCAAAGTTGGTCAGCCCTTGTTAAGTTGCTACCCTAAATTTTGTTAACCTGTGTGGGTGATAAAATACGCTGTAAAAACAAACAAACAAACAAACAAACAAAAAATTAAAAAAAAACACTTCACAGAAGTAATCTTTTCAAGAAGTATTACTGACTCAATTAAGTGAATCTGTTAACCAAATGTTTTCCAAACAGCTAAATATAACACTGTTTCAAATTAATAGTGTTGGGTCAAACCACTGAAGAGCTGAACATTTAAATATATTTTAAGTAGGACATGGATAATGATGATGTCAAATATATTCTTGAGTACTTCAAAGTTGTAGAGGATGCATGTATACAGTTTGTATCTTTTATAGAGGAATATATTATTTTTTTTTCTTATTCCTAACCTACGTAGAAAATAACGTGGAGGGAGTCTGTTCTGCAGAAATTTAGATTGTAATCATCTCTTTCTCTAGCGCCATACTCATTTTTTAATGCATAAATGACATCAAATTAAGATCCTATCTTGTTCATATCATTTTTTTCTTATGTTTTCGACTTTCCCTAATTTCAAAATTTCATTAAAAAAATACTTATATTTATTCATGTTTTTTTCTGTTTATTAGAGACAATGATATATCGATATATCGGTACATAGGCAAACAAATACAAAAAGGAATCTACACGTTAAGACAACATGACAAAGATAAAACAAAAACACACAAAAAAAACAAGAGGATAAGGCCACCAAAAGTGTGTACCTATTTAAAAAACAGATGTATAACACAAAATGACCAAAAAAGATATTATACTATCGTCACGCTATGTATAGAATGTCCGCTGTTAAGATGTCTGAAAGTATTAATTTTCTATTTTAGAATTTTTTAAGATGTTCTGTGCAGAAACAAAATTGTTTAAAATTTATAAAATACAATTTAGTGATCAACATTCATTTAAGAGCAAACACTGAAATGTAAATCTTAAAAATTCTATTTTAGATTTTGTCCTTATGTGTTTTGAAATCATTTTATCGTTTTCATGTAAATATTTAAAATTAGGGTTTATTTTTGAAATGAGATATAAATTGTGAATTAATGAAAGGAAGATAACAGGAAACACCTACAATGGCCGAACATTACAGTCACATGTTACAATCAACCAAGGAACTGCACAAGAAAAACAATAAAATGACAAAAGACAAAAGTATATAACGTTAGGAACTCGGGATAGCCGAGTTGAAATTGAAGCAACAATTTCTCTAGTGATATCTATATGAATTTTTTTATCAAATTATCTACCTTGCTTAATTTCTTGCTTTGTTAAATCCAGCTACAGATTTGCAGCTCACGTGTTTAGTTCATCTTAAATGTAAAATGAGGAGGAACAAAGATTTCAATAACTTTGTAACTTTCCTTAAACAAAATATTTTATATGATTATTCTGTTAACTTTCTAAAATGAACAAAATTTTTAAAAAATCGGAATAATACCACGGAGACAAATCATACTCCTTATTTATTCAGATTAAAGTCTAAAATAAATTCTTGATGTCTAGTTTCTTTTGTGAAATAGAAACATGTAAACAATATTAGTCAAAAACTAAGAAGACAAGAATAACCCTGAAGCTTCGCACAGAGCAAATTATGATTTCAAATTTTCAAATTAGTTTTAGGCTAGATTTTAATTGAAAGTTATATATATATTTATATATATCTTGTACATGTTTGGTAAAAGGAGTACAACGCCAGATAATTTTTCACAAATTTACGGTTTAAGATTCATACCCCTAACATAACGTGGATAAATAATTAATACTCCATCTTTTTTTTTTTAAATTGTAAATCGTTATTTGCAGTGTGGCTTTCTAAGACGTATAATTTTGTGGTCACAGAAGGTCAGTTTCAAAAATAAAAAGCTTGCATTTCGATTGAACATGCTCAAAAAATGAAAATAGAGAAGATTTTGTTTAATGGGGTAATAACAAAATTAACGAACATAATTGTGAAGAGTCGATAAGGTAAAAGAAGAAAAAGGGTGGAAACTACCAGAAAAATTATTAACTGCAATGGCACTGACTGAATTGTGTTTTTGCTTCTCTTTTCTGCATGTATAATCAGTGTCTGATGGACCCAAAAGTTAAGCTTTCATTTTCAAAATTTTTACAGTATATTTATTTATGAATACAATTTAATAGAAGCGATTAGACATAAGGCATTCCATAATGAATATGGACTCATTATGAAATTAGGCTTCAAAATTTGTTTTTTTTATTGTGTACACTATCAAAATAATGTACATACATAATTTGATTTTTGTAAATACTTCTTATATTTATATTTATACAAATACTTGTATTTGTCATGTATTTGTAAAGACTTTGTCTCATATGCATTTACTCTACTTGTTTAATTGTTGAAGCAGGTGTTGAAGGCATCATAATGATTCAACTTAAGTGACAAATAATACCGCAAAATTGTTTTAATGCATCGAATTTCAAAAGACTATTTTTTTAGTAACAATAACAAATAAGAATGTCTTTTTTTATGGCTTTTGCGTGTGGGCATATCCGTTGATCTGAATATTTCTCGTTCTATGTTTGCATTTATTTTGGTCTTCAAAAACTACATGAAAAATCAACTGAACATTATGCTAGTATCGGTGAACATCAAAAACAAAAAGCAAAATAATCGTAAAATATCGGGAAAAATGATTGAACAGAATTCTTAGCTTAATTTTAATAACATAAAGTAGCAATCGTAGAGATTAGTGTGACCATTTTTTTGGTCAAAACAAAAAGCAGATTCGCGGGACATTTCGCTGTTTTAGACTTAGATTTGAAAAGGTATCTGGAGAAAAGGTTTTTTTTTCAAATTAAATTTTAGTCTTCGGTTAAAAATCGATCTTTAGTTAGAATTTTTTCTTTAATTTTATTTCATCATATCCTTTGAAGAAGTTTTATATATTGCAATATATAGATTTCATGAATTTTAGTATGATTAAGGTCTAAAAAGTAGGATTTTTAGTTTGCATGTTGAGCTCAATCTTTGAAATGACGAAATAATTCAGTTTTTTTTAAATTCTTTTTCATCAAATCCTTTGAATGAATTTTGTATGCTATGAAATACAAATTTCATGACTTTTTGCATAAATAAGGTATTCAAAAGAAGATTTTAAGAATGTGGGTTAAACTCAATGTATAAATTTGAACAAAACAATTAAATCTTTTGAAAAGTTAATTTCATATATCCTTTCAAAAGTGTCTTATATCTTGTGATATACAAATTTCATGACTTTTATTATATAAAAGGTTTTAAAAGTAAGATTTTTAGTTAATGGTTAAAAATGAACAGAACAATTATGTATTTTGAAAAATTTCTTTCTTTCATCTTTTCAAAAGAGTTTTATATGTTGCGATATACATTGTTCATTAATTTTAGTATAATCAAGGCATTTAAAGTATGATTCAAAGTTTGTGCTTTAAATTCAATGTTTGAACAACACCAAAAACAATTCGGTTATTGATGTTATTTCCTGATATCATTTAGAAGGAGTTTTATATGTTGCGAAAAACAATAAAAATTTAAGCATAAATAAACCATAGTATTAGAGTCTTACTTTTCAAACATTAATTATCCATGAAATATCGAAACATATATAGATTGAGTTTAAACCACTGACTTAGAATTTTACTTTTATTACTTTTTATGCTTAAATTCAGGAAATCTTAGACTTCAAAAGTTACCTTTCTTAAACTAAAGACTTAAAATATTACTTTTTATACCTTATTTATTCTACAATTCAGATTTTTTTTCTATATCGCAACTTATAAAACTGATTCGAAAGAATATGATGAAATAAAAAGAAAAAAAAGCGTAATTCTTTAGGTAATTTCTAAACAATTGGCAGAAAATACACACTTCAATTTCTTCGTTTAGACCTTCTTTGTGCTGAATTTCATGGAATTTATATATCGCAGCATATAAAACATTTGCAAAAGGATATGATGACACAAAATTTTCCAGAAAAAAGCCAAACTATTTAAGTCATTTTTAAATATTGAGTTTAAACCACAACATGAACGTCTTGCTGATTATACTTATATTATGCGTAAATTCATTTAATTTGTATATGGCAACATATAAAACTCGTTCAAAAGGGTATGATGAAATAAAATTTAAAAAAAAATTAAATTAAACGACTATTAAAATGTAAAATGTTTTATTGGCTAAAACTGTAACTTGTGTTTCCGATTTAAACTCCAATTTGATCCTGAACGGAAACTACAGTTTTCGTGCAAAAACTCTGGTTTTCATTTTATTTCGATCAAAAATTGCAATTTGCGTACGTTAATTCTAGTTTCTAGTTAATTATGATTCAAAACATCTGTTTTTGTATGAAATGCCATGTATTTCACAAAAATTTTACGTTTTCCTATCAAAGACTCCAGATTGCGGTCGAAATACCCGATATTTCGCATGAAACGATAGTTTTTGTGTGCGATACATTTATTTCAAAAACATTGCATGGGAAAAAAATACGTTGTGAAGTCTAGATTGAAAATTTCATTAGGAATACAGAGGAAGCCCAATCAAATGGAGAATGAAAGGATAAGGAGTAAATGCACATGAGACAAAGTCTCTACAAATACAAGGTAAAAAACAATCAAAGGAACAACGCTTTTATTGTTGTTCTTCATCTTGAAGTCACCATGAGGCCGATAAATGATAAAGATTCTACGTCAAACAACCAATTTTTACCCTTCTTTGGTCCTTTTTCTGAAATGGATTTGGCCAGGATCCCAAAATCTAAAAACGATAACGTATATGCAAAGAAACATTATACTATTAATTGAGGGTAATCCGTATACTAAAACCAAAGTTTTGCTGTCGATAGACACAATACAGAAAAAAAAAGAAAAAAAAACAAACAAAAAAACAAAACAAAACAAAAAAAATTGCATTGTATTATCGAATTCCAAATTATTTCTACTACATTGAATTAATTAAGGATTGAAAGTTTAAAAATAAAGCTACACATTGAACAATTCAAACAATAAAAGCTACGTTTAAACATTACGAACAAAATTCATTCTGTATTTTCGGTCTCGGTTTCGGATTCGACGATGAATAGTAAAAATGTCTATTAGTGCCAGCTCTCGCGCAACAAATCAACTGTGAAACATACACTCAGGAAGCAGGAGAAGCTATATTACTGCCCATGTTAGGGAAATTGATAAATTTTAGAAAAGGCCATCCTCACAAGTCAAGTGTCCCTTTAACAGCTATCCACATGGCCCGATCATTACTTAAGTTTCGTTAGTTATGTGACTTTTTGCGGCAAATTACTAAATACCGAAATTACTGAAAATTTAGTTTCTGAATATGCGCGTTTCCACAACTAATGCCTCTTCAGTTCAGATAAAATCTAAACGTTTGGAAGACCATTAACTCAAAAATGTTTAAAAACTGATAGAGAACAAATAACCAATATGATCTAAAGGTACAGCCAAAATCAACTAAGGACAGAGCTTTGCATGAGGGAGATATTCCTTAGTTTTTAACAAAATTTACAAAAAATTATATATATAATTAGATATTGTAAGATTCCAAATAAAATCGGCTTTCGGGTCAGCACCGAAGTACTGACTACTAGGCTGGTGAATAACCTCGGGGACTAATATATAAGCGAAAAAAGGGATTATAATTTCATGACAAAGAAAAAAACACTTTCAATACAAATAGGCAAAAAGGGAGCAAAGCTTATTTACATGGAAATATTTGTATGTGCAAAACTTTGGATCATTCATTTCAGTATTGGTAAACGCGAAGATAGTTGCATGTATACCCATGAGTACTTGTACACATGTTATATGTTTTGCAAGTGAATATTTATTACAATGGTAAAAAAAAGAAAATCATGTGATAGATACAGAATAAAATACCAAAGTAACTATAGAATATTAAATGATAGAATACTTTTTACAATTATTTGTGCAATATATTCTTAATTTACCCGATGACTTGGCAATGAAACTTCCTTTTGCTTTTACTCAAATCTTGAGAATGAAACCGCAAACAGAGAATGCAAATTGACCCATTTTTAACAGACTGCAATTTGTATTTTTACTTTCGATTTTTTATTTTTTGAAACTTACAAATAGTCCCAATTTCATTTTAGAAACTCAGTTTGATTAATACAAAAAAATATCATTTTTAATTTCATTTAAGAATGGTAGCTATTTTTAATATAAAGAGCTTCCCTTTCTGCATGGATATTATTGCTGTTTAGTTCTAAATTACATGTTTGACCTGTACTTGTCACAGAGATATTTGTTACTATTTGACTTTTAGACTCAGAGAGTTGATAAGCCCCTAAATGCAGTATTTTGAAAATCTCGGTGCGTGAATCAGTATTTTGAAATATTATGTAGCATCTTATCAAAATTCAAGAAATTTTAAAAACTTGCGTCACTTTCATACAAAATGTGTAATTAAGTTTTTTGGTCTCAGATTTCTTAGAAATATTTCTTTTAATTTTTTGGTTGTCCAAATGTAATGTTTTTGGGCTGCATTGAAGTCATAAACGGTCGAAACATTAAATTTGAGGGCATGAATTATTCTGAATATCTTGATTAATTGCGTGTAATAACAAAAAATGTGCAGTAAAGCATTTTACATCACAGTGCGTCGTTAGGTATAAGTAAATGGAGGTAAGGACAAAATTACCTAACAGAATCGTCAAGAGCCAAAGTCCAAGAGACAAAAAGACAAAGCATGTGGAAACCACCGGAAAAATTGATCGCAATATACATGACTTGGTACGGGCATTTCAAAAGAAATGATGGGTTAAACTGATTTTATGGCGCGCCAAACCTACCCTTCCATTGCGGTAGTGTCCGTTGGCAAATGAAAATACATAAAACACACACAAAAAAAAAAAAAAAAAAAAAAAAAAAAAAAA
>MJUU01017069.1:16628-44832 GCA_002080025.1 Modiolus philippinarum | reverse complement strand
AAAAAAATATTTTTGAGCTTATTTTAAGTGAAAAAAATATTTTGGCTGCCAAAATGATGAAAAAAAATATTCTGAAGAAGGCTTTCTGCCTAAAGAATGATGCTAATTTTGAAAAAAAATATTTTGTTGATAGCGGTGAAAAAATTTTTTTTTCTGTCCAGAAAAAAACATAACCCTCCCCCTTTTCAAGTTAAATGGTCGGTCCCTTAACACTTAACAACACCGCGCATCAGGCAAATAACAGCGTATACATCATAAGGAAATGGCAAAATATGGAGCAAACAATTTAGTTTGCAAGGAACAAGATATCTAATTCTCTTTTTTATGTTTTAGTCGGTCATAGGCTTTTAGTTTCCTTGATCTGGTAGTACTTGTTGTAGAATTGTTTTTCTGATAATTTTTTAGGCTAAAAAGTAATTTGCCAAGTTTTCGAATCGCATTTTCTCTTGTTTAATTTTGAGATATTCAGAAAAATATCCAAGGTGTGCATTTTAAATGAAAAGGAACCCAAAAAATCAGTAAATCGATTTACTATTGATTTTACGTTAAAAAACAACCGATTCTTTGAAAATAATAATTACTACTGTTTTGACATTTAAATGATCAAAATTTGGCCAATCAGTTTTTACACGGAAGTATCAATAGTGACGTCATCATTGTTTTGAAGGAGGAAGATTAAACATATTGTATTGACATAAGATTGTATATTTAGTTTCAACTTCATTTTATTTCATTCACACGACCTTCTATTATAAATGAAAACTTCTATGTTATATTTATACATCAAAATAGTCGAGTTTGTGAGGTGTTTCCCTATTAAGCTTGTCAGTAGGAGATAAAAAATTTTAAAGACACGATAAAATATAAATGACCAACTTTTTTCCTAATAATTGAAATATAAGAACAGAATGACACATGCATAAAGAATAAATTTTCATTGTTCTCAAGTTTACTCATAACTTTAGAGTTATAAAATTTTGAACTGGAGTTTTGTCAAAAAGCAATTAAGGATTAAGTTGCTTCCACGATATTGTAATGTAAATGCAAACATTTTAAGTTTCAAAATCTATTTTGTTCAACAAATATTGTAGAATTAGAGTAGCTTGTAGATTTATAAAAACGATAAATGTGAAAGTTGTTCCTCCTGGTTAAACATGTGTACATTTATACTTTGATGTAATTACTCACACATGCTGTTTATCCTGTTGTTTATAGTATTTATTTATTCTCTCTGTAACTTTGTATTTAGTTTATGAGAATAAAGTCATTCATTCATTCATTCCATGCCAATCTTCACTGTGGGACTCCTTATCAGGCCTATTTTCTCTCTAAAAATAGTGGGAAGTATCCAAAATACCCACTCCACTTATCTCCGTCGAACATTTTGGTCCCATGCTGTAATATTTCCTAGATTTTTATTGGTTATTGAGAAATAATTTGTTACAACTTTTCTTTTATAAGGGTAACCATTTTTCATAATCCATTCCTTTCACTGCTTTTGATCGAGGGATCTGAAACTTTGCCGGATAATTTTGCATACAGTAACCATTACCACCTCCTATTTGGTTGCAATTGTATTTACCCAGCTATAAGGGAAAGTTGAACTTAAACAATGTTCTATCAGCAGGATTCCTATTTGTTAAATCAATTGTTACATCTTTTATTTCTAAAGTAAAGAAGTCGTGTATGCTTAAACCGGGTTATTTATTTTTTAAATATGTTTTTTTTGGACGTGAGTAGAAAATGCCTGTATTGACATAAAAACGTGAAGGGATTACTTTGGAGTATCCATTTACATGTATAGTAACAACAAGATAATATACAAATGTATTTACGTAGTGTTTAATATGTATCACTACATGTTGCCATGACAATCGCCTATACTTTTATGCATTTTGTTTGATTCAATTACAAGTTCTGTAGATACAATGGTAAATTATTATCTCAATCTGGATTTCTAAATCTGGAATGTAACAATGGCAGTAGAAAACCGAAGGAAAAAGGGATTGGTAATTACAAAAATCAAAGTCTAGAGACATGAAAAAAAGTGACACAAGCCTGCCACAAAACAATAAAAACACAACAGTAAAAACCAACTGAAAGTGACATCAGGTGCTTCCGAAGCGTAAGCACTGATTATCAATTCCTGCTTCCGAAATGACCACAAGATACTATTTTTCTGTTATTATGTCAAAACAAGTATTCCAGATATACACACTTAAGAAATAGAAAATTATTAACCTTAACCTTGCTTAAGCATACATGACTTCTCTTTACTTTATTAAGTAAAATCTGTGACAATTGATAACACACAAAATGGGTACCTTGCTGATAGTACATTGTCAAAATTCAACTTTTCCTAAATAAGATTGCAACCAAAAAAGGAACTAGATTCGGAATTTTTATCACGCTTGAATGGTGCAAATGAACAAGCTTATCTCTGACAAGTAACAAACATCCAGTTACTTGGTACCGTATTCGTTCGTTTGTATCAACTTTTGTTATTGGTTTCTCTGTTAATGGTATCAAGTTCTTGTAAACATTTCAGATGTTGGTCCGATACGTTAAGAACTGTTTGCTTAAAATACAATTTTACTTTGAAAAAAACTTATTATTTCCCTCTAGGTAAAACTCTTTCTATGTGAGAAAAAGAGAGGATATAATGTAAAATCTAGATCCGGCAAACCCGATTCTTGTGTCGTTCCTCGCCTAAAGTCACTTATTACCTTATAGGAGTTCGTGACAGATCGGAACACTAGCTTTACACAAGTTTATCCATAACTACATCAGTTAGACCATAATATAATTTATGTTGTCCATTTTATCTCTAGTAGACAAAAGTATCAGTTTACCAAGTAAATACAACAAAATATTAAATAACGGCCAATGAAATCAATCCATCGAAATAGAAGCCATAGTTTTTTTTTGTATTTAGACGCCATAGGTGGGAGCTTTACATGTTAATCTATATCTGTATTAGATTGATATCAGTTTTGAATGGTTGTCTTGTACTGTATAGGGCATTATATATTTTATCTCGAAATAAGTAAAGTAAGTGAGAACCGAACCGTCAATCCAAAACGGATAATCCAAGGACAATGGCAACTTCGGAAAAAAACAAAGAAACAGAGAAACAACATGAGTACGACTCAGAAAAGAAAAATGAAGACACACACACACAAAGATGAACAACACGGACCTAATAAAAACCATGGGTGAGATCGGGTGCACCGGTGGAGTAAGCATCTCCTGCTTCTTTTAAGACACCCGCCGTGTTGAACATATCAAATCCGGTAGTATAGTCAAATCCGTGAGAAGAAACAACAATTAAGCTTTGAAGGAAAACATCTGTTCTTATCTGGGAAACAGATATCCCATAGCAGTCCACAAGATGGTGATGTCGACCGTAAAACTTATTGAGGGATGACTTCAAGTTTTGGGTAACATACCCTTGTTGAAGTAGCCGATTTGTGAGCAACCGGGCGTCACTGTATAGAACACATGCTCTTGAATAGTGGATGAGCCGGGAGATGTAAACTCCGTATGCTGGTGCTGTTTTGATATTGCTACAATGAAAAGGGAAGTAGACTATTGGAAAAGTGAAGTCTTTGCATTTGTCGTACACCTAAGTTTGAAGTCTACCTCTGTTGTCAATTTCAAGATGAAGGTCAAGGAATAAGGCTGATGTGGAAGTATCAGTAGTATCCTTGATTTCGAGCTCTTTTTGGATATATCAAATGAAGAAAATCACCAAAGCGAGGGTTGTTTTGTGACAAAATATCATCTATATAACAAAAGCTAAAATTGAAGGATTGAGCCAGGTTTTTATCTTTGTTTTGAAGAAGTCCTTCGATGAAATCAGCGTAATTAGAGTGGAGAAACAGATAAGCTAGGAGAAGTGCACAGTTTGTGCCGATAGGAATTCCGATAGTCTGTTGAAAAACAAGTCCTCAAAACTGGACAAATATATTGTCGATCAGAAACTCTAACATTTTAATCACTTCTTCCTCTGTATATTTTTTTTCTCCGATTCGGAGTAATGTTTCACAAAGTAGGCTTATTCTCTATCTACAACAATGTACAAATGTACCTATATCTTCGTTCACCGTTCTTTCGTGAGAAACATCTATGAATTAAACCCTTCAGCCGAGATTTTAGTTGTTCATGAGGAATAGTAGTGTAGAGTGTGGAGAAGTCGAAAATAATGACAAACCAAATTGTGTTTTCCGAGGGAAAACTACCTGCTCATTCACTCTATCATCTAGATGCTAATTATTGTTTTTAAATGACATGCAATATTGAAATTAATACATAATATTTTTTCCATACGCAGAGGATAACTTGAATTTTGTTTGTGTATCAGTAAGCAGAATGTGACTTTGCTCATGCTTCAATGATTCCATGTTTTAGACTAAATTGGTACATACTTTTAGACCAATGGGAAGAAATATAATTTCAATTGAGAATAAGAAAAAATGTTGAAATTATTGAGAAAGAGCATCAGCCTTTACTCTTTACTTTTTTTATAAAAAAAGATCGACGATCCCTAATACCAAAAGAAACGATTTAATAACAACTAATTATATGGCGTTTGCTTCATGAATAGATCTTTCCTTCCGAGCATAAACGATATGTGTTTCTTCTTGATATTACATGTTGCACACTCATTTATATAATTCCTTTATGTATTATCGCAAGAAAGTAGCATACTGAACTTTCACTCATGTTCCCCGTTCTAGTGCACATTGTAATACTGCCATTTTTGTGGGTTCAAACTACAAGTACTTGATTATTTTCAGCGGTTGTTTGGTTTTTGTAACATTTGATCCGTCAAGCCTATGTCCCATGATTTTTCTCATTAGTTGAGTTCGTTCGATGGTGTATCTAAGGATCACACGATCAGTACACAAATATTGAAAACCGTCAAAATTTGTACAAATCTTGAGACCAACAAGAGCTGTCGCTGAATGGCAACCAGTTATACCCCCGCTCATTGAACACAGAATCAATATGGAAAGTGCAAATTTAAGTGTGTGGGGATACAATACAGGTATGGACACAGTACAAATGTGGACATAAAACAAGTCTGGACACAATTATAAATCCTCAAGAAATGATGGAAAAAAAAATCAAAGTTATAGTAATCAGGAAGTAGATAAATTAGGAACTTTAAAGGGGGACACGGTACAACTCATCATACAAAAGCTTCAGACCAAATATCACAAACTGCGAAATCCTCGACGAAAAAAAATTGATATTTCGTATAGTGAAAAAAAATAAAATCAATGTCAAACAGGAAGCAGATGAGTTAAGCGACACAGTACAACTGATCATACTAAAGCTTCAGACCAAATATCGATTCATTGCTTCAAACCCAGGCTGAGAAATACTTGATGAAAAATTTGCCTTTAATGAGAAAAATCAAAGTTTTCGTCGAACAGGAAGTAGATGAGCTACTGACTTGAAAAGGGGAGACATGGTACAACTCATCGTACCAAAGCTTCAGACCAAGTATCAAATCATTACTACATATGCAAGCTGAGAAATCCTTGACGACAATTTTCAATATATGGCTATAATGAGAAAAATCAAAGTTTTCGTCAAACAGGAGGTAGATGGGTGACCGACTTGACTTGAAAGTGGAGACACAGTACATCTCATCATACCAAAGCTTCATACCAAATATCAAATCATTACTGCATACAGAAGCTGAGAATTCCTTGACGAAAATTTTCAATATATGGCTTTAATGGGAAAATTCAAAGTTTTCGTCAAACAGGAAGTAGATGAGTGACGCATTTGAAAAGAGGAGACACGGTACAACTCATCATACCAAAGCTTCAGATCAAATATCAAATCATTACTGCATACACAAGCTGAGAAATCCTTGACGAAAGATGTTCCAGACGGACAGACGGACAAAGGTAAAATAATATAACCTTCTCCTTCGCAGCGGGGGTATAATAAATGTGAATAAAAGGATATGGAGTAAATGCATATGAGTCAAAGTCTATACAAATATATGGTATAAACAAGCAAGAGAACAACGCATTTATTGTTTTTCTTCATCTTGAAGTCAGCATGAGGCCTTCATTAACGAGATGTATTCATACCTCATAGTAAGTTAAAGACGGCCCCTAGCACCGGTTTGTGCGGAATTCTTTGTCAATTGTTGAGAAACGCTACACCCATATCCTTTCTGGTCATGCATGATGGATTGTTAACAAACATTAATTAAACTGGCAAAGTGCTATTACAATCACTGTCATCCGTTGCAAGCCAAAAGCACTTATCAATTATCTAGTGTCTTAAGCTAGAGGACGATTACAACATATAAACAAACACAGGGCACTCATCAAGTCGATTGTAAGAAAACTTGGCAGCGAAATCTCATGCAAAAATATATTTATTAATTGGTTGTCAATTATATTTTATTACACATACTTTTTACTTTACATAAGTTACATATAGACATTATTTTTTTTCTGATGAATACAATGATTTCAAGCTGAATAATGCTAACTGTTTATACTATGAAGCCATGACTTTACATTTATTACATGCATCGACTAGATTGGTTATTAATTTCAAGAATGTCTCCTTAAATATGAAACTTTGAAAGTCTGTAATGCCATTTAGATTTTTCTCCTTAATCTAAAAAACCGTTTTGTCAATGCTACTAACACTGACAATGGCTCAGGACAGGATCGGCTAGATTCGGAATTTTGGTTTAAACAGAAAAGTTGAGATTATGCTGTCTTCCCTGTAAGCCGAATCATAAATAAACTACGTTGATACAGATTAGTCATATTACTCAAGCTGCCATTACAGTCACCTTGTTGCATCCTTTGCAACAATACACCAGATTCGGTTCAGAAACATGTATTGTCAATTTATCTCCCTTTTCAAATCTAAATGTTTCTAAAATTTGGAATGATTGCATTGCTTGACTGCCGTTCAAGACCGGAAACAGTTTTGACACCAGTTTAATCTTTTGATTGTTTTGTCCACTTTCTCTGGTGATATTTACCATAATACTGCTGCTAGTGTTATGCCTCAATCTCATTTCTCTTTTAAATAGAGTTTGAACTGATATCAAATAAGATCTCGTCTCTCCAATTATAATTTGATGGTCTTTGAATAAAAGAGTCACAGTATTAAGTACAGAATTTTGTGGCGACCTTTTGTCTTTCATCAAAGCTCTCGGAGATTTATTTATCTTCTTGGTACCTATTGCAAACATACAATATACACATTTGTCTAGACTATATGTTTATTACTAAAACGATATTTAAGGATGTTTTCAGTTTCATAATTATACAAGCATGTCCAAGTGCTATTATAATAAGGGAGACAATGATATACGAGTCAACAAAGGGTGATTCCAATTGTTTCTTTAACCTTAAGTTATATTGTAAAGAAACTACTGGTTAATTATAAGCCCTGTTAACAAATTAATCTGCTCTTTGGTAATAACTTCACAGTAAATATTCACAGTCAGTAAGATAAAGATCTAAAATTTAGTCATTACTGGACATTATTTCCCTGGGTACTTTATTTGCCATGCAGAATTTAGTCAAATAATATCTTCGACTATCGCGTCTCCATATTGACATTTTTTAGTTTTTGAGAATGTCACTTTGTTACAAATAACTAATTAAAATACCGAAGTTACTGTAAATTAGAAAAGACAATTGATATTGATTCCCATACAGGCAACAAGTGCATATATATCATGGTCGTAGTTAAAAGTTTTTACTTCAGTAATCGAGACGAAGTATTTTGTAGGATGTCTGGTGAGATATACTGCTTTTTACGCATTGTCAGACACAAATTTATTCACAAAAGATGTAATTTGTGTGAAAATATATGCGGTACTAGGTTTATAGAGTAAAATATCCACCAAGGAAGCGAAACATATTTGTATTGAAATTCATTTTCATAATCAACAGAGAAACCATAGTAATTCATTAATGACATAGCAAAAATAATCAATACCAGTCAACCAAGTCACGATCCATTTATGTGAACTATAGTACTATAGTACCAGTGAGTTAACAGAAAGGAAACAATTCAAAAATCACTTAACGTACTTATCTAATAAATGCACTAACTGGCAAAATGAATATGGACTAGCTTTCCCTTTAAGTTTTACAACTGAATAAACACACTTCTGCTTGATTGCATATCACCCAGATATTCTTACTTAACGAACAGGTTAAAAAGCCCCTTTACACGACCAGACCAAGCTATTTTTGACATCCCTGGTCCATAATCAGGACTAGTGATTCCCACAATCGGTCAGATACGTTAAATATCAGTCAGTTCAATTAATTATATACCTTTACTTTTGGAGAATGATAAATCAGACTGAATGGCGTCTGCTGAAATGCTGGCATTCATTCTACTTTGCATCTATAAAACAAATACAGAACCATATCTAAATGATTTAAGGTTTGTTACGACTGTTTTTATCCATTATAAAACATTATGAATTGATGCATAGTAACCCTTACTTTTGTTTTGTTTTTTGTTTTTTTGTTTTTGGTTATAATTAAGATAAATACAGTTGACAAAATGTATATGTTACAGTAGTAATTTCACGAAATTACTGAAAATTTAGGAATTACATGTAATTCCTAAAGGGTCTAGTAATTTCGTGAAATTACTGAATTTTGTCAGTAATTACATGACTTATTACTGAATTTTTTAGAGAATTTTACACACGTTTACTGAAATCAAAATCTTTCAAAATTCTTTATTAAATTTACTTTTACCAAATTGTAAGCATGTTTATACTTACAAATGTCTCAAGACAGCAAGGAAAGAATATTTACAGATGACCTTTTAACAGAAATCTTCAGATACAGGCTGATAGAATGGCCGATAGAAGCCACCAGGTACTGAAACCTTTAAAGTTAGATGAAATGTACCGTTAACATTTCCTAATCCCCTTTATTTGCAATGTCATCTTGAGACACTACAGTCATATCGTGAAATCTGTGCATTTTTGCTCATTTGCATATTCAGTTATTGGATCTAATACAGGTACCAGAATTCCATCGACATAATTTTAAAAAATCATGTCAGATTGACGTACAGGACAATTTTAAGGTTTGACAGCCGGCTTATTAAAATTTGAAGCATCCCATCATACATATTTTGTCAAAATGGCTGAAAAAGTCCTCCAGCTTCGTTGCAAAGTCATCACAAAAACAAGATACCCTCTAAAAAAATTTTGAATACTTAAGGAAATGATGCAACAAACCTTTTGAACTCGAAGTTGGATGAACAACTGTTAAGTCATGTGATTTTTTTTAAATTGAAACATAATGCATATGAATGTAAAAAGATTATCATTTCTCCATATGACCAACTTGCTATAAGATATGGCGTGTTGTCTGGCTCATACTCGAGGAAGCAACTGCTTTTCGAATCTGTCAACATTCAGTAATAAATGATTGTCAAGCGGCAAAAGAACAGTCAATTGGAGATGAAAAAGTACTTTGAAATGTTGTTGTAAATCTGAATGCACGAAGAAAACTTGCAATTGTTGAACAGCTGGTGTGGTAGTGTATTTTTTGTCATAACAGTACCACATATAAAAACTATGTAATCGTCATAAAACACGTAATGTTATATTCTCATTATGCATTAAAGTCTTTTTACATCACTAAATAAATTTTGTTTTCTGAATACATAAATTTTCCTGATCTATAACTGTTTAATTCATCAAATTTAATATTCAGTAAATGTGTGTAAAATTCAAGATTTTTTCAGTGATTTCATGAAATTACTAGACATTTTAGGAATTTCATGTAATTTCTAAATCACCCAGTAATTACATGAAGTTCCTAAAAATCTTAGTAATTACACATAATTCCTAATTACACACATTTACTGTAACATATATAAATGATTTAATTTCTCTCATCACATTTAATGTCACGATTTCGCAATGCAAACCAAATAGAGATCAAAAGAAAATTTAGGGAGGTTCGGTTTCCTGCCAAATATTCAAAACCATGTAACTTCAAAATAAAAAACAAGTACATTGACCTATGAAAATGTTTTGCTTTAAATCGTATGTTGTCACCTACTGACACTTCCTTTTCAAGTTCTAAAAATTCTAAATTTTATCTAGAAATTAACATTGAAATAAATGTCAACACAGTAAAAATCTAAAGCCCCAGAAATTTGAATTTTCTTTCTTGTGAAGCACCGATAACCTTATTGTCATAAACTATATCACAAGTAGTGGTGTTTAAATAAGTAGCTTTTTGTTGAAAAAATAAGCTGAAAGTGTATTTTATCTATTTCGCTTTCAAAAACAGAAAAAAATTAATGTAGCTACTGCTGAGCTGAAATTACACAAATTATAGTAACAGTGCAAATTACTCATCTCTGTTCTATTTGGTTCTTCCGCAATGGAAAAGATGCAACAGTAGAACAATACAAATCTTGTACTTATTTGCAGTTTCATCGATTCTTTTTATTAATGAAATACATTAATTCCTCATAACTGAACTGTTACAAGAGAACAATGCAAATGTTGTACTTATTTGCAGTTTCAAACATCTCTCGATTTTTTTTTTGGTTTAAATTAAATGCATTAACTGCTCACAACTGAACTCATTTAAAAGTGCATCTATTTGATTACATTGTGTGATGAAGCAAACCTCTAAATACATAAATACATACATACCAAATACAACAAGTAAAGGGCATGCTTTGAATGATTTGAACACAGTGGAGTTTGATGAACGTTCAATAAACACATCGATGTCTGAAATTGTGGCTGGTTATTGATTGTCCATTTATTCCATATCCAGAATAAAGCAAAGTTAATGATGAGCAATGCGACATTTGCTGAAATCACTGTTCGTTTTGGAGTGCCGCAATCGACATTTTTAACAAAAACCGTATGACGTGGTTTGTTTTTACTTTTAATACAGCGGCAACTATGATTTGTATTTGAAGAAGGTTCACATTTATCACAATAATTCATTTCTACAGCGGTCAGCTCGCTTGATTCGCAGATTTCTGTGTTACAGTTTCGAATATCATTTTGGGTATCATTGGTGAAAATAGACGAATAAGAACAGTAACCACTAGAGTCTGATGAAACTGTCTCTCCATTTGTTTTTCCGTCAATTCCTTGCATAATTATGCTTATCTCACTTAGAAACGAACTATTATTAGTCAGTATTGTTTTGTCAACGACTCCTGGTTTTCATAAAACAAGCAGAAACATCTCCAAATCATTTCATTCTAACCATCCTAAAATGACAAAAAGCATATATTTACTGATATCTGAGCCCTTGATATTGTCTTAACTTTCAGATTTATTTTTTAAACCGCGCTTTTAAGGAATAAACATATCCAAAAAAAGAAAGAAAAAATCGAGTTTGATTATTTTCTTACTTACAAAATTGCTTTAAAAACGTTTTGATTCATTTGAAAGCATTTATCTATAATACTCACTTCAACCGCGAACAAAAAAATCATATCTAAATCGGAATTTACACCGGATCAATATTATTTATTTTATCGGGTATTCCTATATTTGCTGTTTCTTTAAATAGCTACCAAAATCTAATATTGTACACCTGCATTAAAAGTATACTGCAAATTTCTAAAAAAAAAGTACCGTTTTTTTTTGTTTTCATTCTAAAAAAAGAAAATATGTTGTTCCTCGTGCATGACACTAAGATGTGAAAATTTCTTATAAGAACTTGCGTGTATCCCCTCTGACCTTATTTTTGTAAAACGTCGGAAATCCATCATAAGATCAGTGTAACCTATTAATAAAATAATTAAACTATCTGTTTTCTGAAAAGGTAGGATGATATCAAATGTAATAATCTTGTAACCTATATGAATTTAATTCTTTTGAATAATTGTTATGAGTAGTAAAGGGATATTTCCCGGGAAATTTATTTGGTACATATCGCCTTGCAATTACAAGCCCGATGACAACGAGAACTATTTTGGAAAGTTAAAATATTATGATTGATCTGTCCCCAAAGGAACTGCAACAACTAATGCGTATTTTACAGTCATCTGCTGACAAATGGAATAAAAAAAACAAGGTACTTGTCGGCAGACAGGTAGTAGGTTTTCAGGTCATTTTCAGTATTTTTCAGATATTGTTATTACACGTGTACTTCCTAGGACTTTTATTAAAAAAATTAGCATGTGCCACAACTGTATGTTTTCTGACATATTAGCAGTTGAGCGTGACTGTAAACAGCCTTTTTGACGTTTTTCTGTCTACTTAGGCCGTACTAAATCATTTCTACGTCTAACGTCACCCGTGCACGAAGTCTTTTTTTTTAAATAAAAAACAAACACAAATATCCTAGTGTCGAAAATTTTCGGGTTGATGTCGGGATTGGTCATTAATTGAGCGGTCGGGTACGGAACTGGCGAACGACTATCAAAAGACAGTGAAATGAAAGGTTTAATGTCCGTCAAGAAATGAATATAGAAATGTGAAATCTGTAAGAAAAAATATCTATGCCTTAGAATTTATAAAAGATACTTGCAGTTGTTTGTTTGAAGTTTTTGTTTTATTTCTTCATCTCTCACTCATAGCTTTCGAGATCTTAGCTTGACCTGAAACATATCATTAATTTAGGACTGCCTTAATCATTTTAAAGTGTTTGGAAGATGGCCTTACTGAAAAGATACTTTTTTTATTGCGATTGAATGAACATTTTTCCTCAATATAGTAGTTATTCAATCTATGAAAAGTAACATGACGTCATAAAACCTCAGCCCCACTGTCACGTTTCAAGCCTCCGGTTTTAATACGTTTTATGTGGCCACGTTTCGTGTCGTTTTTTGTCATATTTAACGGTTTCTACGTTTTACTAGGTTTATGCTACGGTTTAGTACGTTTCCCCACGTTTTCCGTGGTTTTACTACGTTTTAGTACGTTTCGTCCGGTATAAACTACGTTATAGTAGGTATCGCTAGGGTTCGTTACGTTTCAACTACGGTGTGCTACGTTAATCGTAGGTTTCAGTACGTTTTTATACGGTACACTACGTTACTGCTACGTACCACTACGAACCAGGTTAGTGTTAATGTCAGGAATAAACATCATAAAAGTTCAATATTCAAAAAAATTATTCAGTTAGCTTCCATCTCCCACTAGAACATGTCGTAAAGGGCGATTGGAAGGCGGGGTCGAAAAAGTTCAAAACTGAATTAGTCTTTGTCTTGGTGCTCTCAAAGTAATATCTTTTTAAATAGAAAAAAGAAGGGAAACGGGGAATGTGTCAAAGAGACAACGACCCAAATGGGAGTAATAACAACTCAAAGCCACCATAAGATCTTCAATATATTTTTAAATATCCATTTTTTTTCATAACTCCATATATTTTCCTCCTTTCAGTCGACTGGTAAAATTATTATGAAGTTGATAAATGACAATATTGAAGAGGCTATTTTGGCCAGCACAGCTAAGGCTTCTCAAGACACTCAGATAATTTAGTGACGTAGCAACATTCAGAACAATGCTATCTCCTCCTAAATTTCATCATTTTATTAGGCCTTCTCTATATCAGATTTTCTCTACTTTCGAAAACCCAAATTCCCTATGACCATTTGACGCGTCAGCCCGACTCACAGAGTGGGGTGAATCAAATGTCTTCTTGCATCTGAGACTGTGCAGATGCATCTTCCGTTGTCAAAGAACGGCAAGAAAATTTAAGAGTCAGCACAAGTTTATTTGCGGAATAACTCGTGATGCCTTGTGATACTGATGCCCTTCAATAGCAAATGCATTCAGACGTGAATGGAGTGATCGAAGTGAACGAAGCATAACGACTGGATAATTCGGGTTATTGGTAGAGGGTTTTCACAAGGGTCTGCTTACGTCATCATGAGATCTTATATACCACTAACAATAAAACAATACCAATCTTGAGAAAATATGTTTGTGTAATAAGAGGGGTATTAATCACTTTCAATGTAAAAAGGATGTAATTGGCTATCTGAATACTTTTAGAAAAAAAGAAGTTTAGCATATTGTCATTAATACCACTCGTTTAATTTTGCCTCAAGACTTTACAATTTTTGGGGTGAATGTAAAAATATTTCAATTTCTAGATCGTATGTAGAAAGGTTGTTTCAAGTCTAATCCGCCAATAGCGTGGTATTCGTATAGGTTGGCTTTTTGTGTACTTTGTGTGCTTTATATCCATTGGACGACTTTTCTTTAAAGGACTTAACATTGAAGTTGATTTCTTTTAGCTTTAAGCTTTGGGGGCCGTCTTTGCCTTACTATCAGGTATATGAGTAAAGCTCATTATTGAAGGCCTCATGGTGACTTCAAGATGGAGAACAACATTGAAAGCGTTGTTCCATTGCGTGGTTTTACCATTTTTTTAATAGAGGCTTTGTCTGATGTGCATTTACTCCATATCTCTTCATTGCTTATTTAAGCGATTTCTTCAGCTAGACTTCAAATCTTGTCACCACTTCAGATAAAAATGAAGAACAGGGTGCTATTGATTTTAAAAGAAATGAACTTTAAAAAGATTTTAGGAAAAGAAGTTTCATTACCAAAAATTTGAAAAGCCTGATTTAAGCGTAACTTACTAATATTATATTTTTAATGCCAAAGATGTCGGAAGTCATCAAGTTTATTTTTATTTGACTTATTATAAAGGTACATCGTACACATTATTCAGGTGGTTGAACTGTTTTGTTGAGAGCTGCTAATGTTGATATTTTCAAAGGCCATTCTTTCAGATGAGCATCTCCATCTGTCCACTTTTTATCAACCTGAATATATTAACCTCAATGCTTTTCCCGATTGATGTCGGTGCTGAACTATCAGGTAGTTCGCAGGAAAAATGGCAATTCACTCATGTACAAAAATGTTCCTTGTGAGTGAATTTTCCCTTTATCACAACGTCACAGAACAAAACCTGACAGTGCAGCGGTAACACCAGACATGAAAAATTATGGTTTGTGCTTTGCATTGTACCAGTTCAACCACTGTTTTGATGTGTGCTAAAACTTTTCATAAGCTTTACCTTAAAGAAATAGCTAAAAGTAAAACTAAGTATTTTTCATCTGTTGTTTTTGAAACACGAATGTTTGTGTACTTTCTGTATGTTTTTAAATACTGGACTTTTGGAAATTTATTCAATTTTTCTGCACAACTGAAAAAAGGAGTTGGATAAACAGTTGCGACAAACAGTCAAATTGGACATACGTTAGTCGAATCTTACTACGAAACTATCAACATGCCATTTTTATCGCAAATTGCTCATTGACACAACATGCCACTCCCGATATGACCGAAGTCCGATGCGAATCACATCAACAACAGCCCTTGCTTACGGGAGACATCTCCACTGTACTGCACATATTGGAGGGACAGTCCGCCGACTAGGTTCTATCAGTATGGCATGGAACCTACAAACTGGTGGTTAGATGGAGACCTGTACAGGCAGTGGAACAAATAAAAGTGACAATAAAACAAAGGGAGATAACCAAAGCAGCAACGAAGAAAAAGAAGTCATCGAAGGTCGGAAATGAACGGAAAACGGCAGACTGAGAGCTTTCTTGGCTAAAAAGTCCGGAAAATCAGGGGAGAATGATAACACCGCTTCAACTGAAACAACGGAACAGCATTACCAGCAGGACAGAAAGTAAACGCCGCTAAAATAGGGTTGTCGAGAGTAACTAGAGGCTCCCAGAAGCCTACACGCTCACCTGGCTTTCAGTTGCCTCAATGAAGCTAACATTTTAAGTTATACAGTTGAACTTATGTCTCTCAAACTTTGTTAGCCCAAACACCACCAATATCTTGAACTGTATTTAAAGTCTGGTCTTGTTTTACTATATTTCTTTGTTGCGCTTTTTTGACAAAAATGTACTTGCTTATGACCACTTTCAACACCAGTTTTGAAGTTGAGACATAATTTTGTAAATGGCGGTCAACAACAATTTTCAAAACCATATTTTTAAGTTACCACATCAATATTTATTTTGAAACCAAATTTCATTGAAATAGGAAAATGTTGAATTTTCCCGCCTTTTTGGTGGCCATTTTGAAAATGGCGGTCAACTAACAATTTTCAACACGACTTTTGAAGTTCAACATCAATATCCACTTGGACACCAAATTTCATTGAAATCAGACAATGTTGAATTTTCGAGCCTTTTGGCAGCGATTTTAAAATGGCGGCCAACGAATAATTTTTAACATCAGTTTTGAATTTACAACATCAATATCCACTTGGAAACCAAATTTAATTGAAATCGGACAATGTTGAATTTTCCCGCCTTTTTCGAAAGCCATTTAGAAATGGCGGTGAACGAACAATTTTTAACATCAGTTTGAATTTGCGACATCAATACCCATTTGGAAACCAAATTCCATTGAAACTGGACAGTGTTAAATTTTCCCACCTTTTTTGGTGGCCATTTTGAAAATGGCGGTCAACAATTAATTTCCAGCATCTGTTTTGAAGTCGCAACATCAATATCCACCTGGAAACCAAATTTCATTGAAATCGGACAATGTTGAATTTTCCCGCCTTTTGTGGAAGCCATTTTGAAAATGGCGGTCAACAAACAATGTTTAACATTGGTTTGAATTTGCGACATCAAAACGTATTTGGAAACCAAATTCCATTGAAATTGGACAATGTTTAATTTTCCGTCCTTTTGTGGAAGCCATTTTGAAAATGGTGGTCAACGAACAATTTTTAACATTGGTTTGAATTTGCAACATCAAAACCTATTTGGAAACCAAATTCCATTGAAATTGGACAATGTTGAATTTTCCCGCCTTTTTTGGCGGCCATTTTGAAAATGTGGTCAATGAACAATTTTCAACACTGGTTTTGAAGTTGCAACATCAATTATCTTTTTTGAAACCAAATTTTATTGAAATCGGACAATGTTGAATTTTCCCGCCTTTTTTTGCGGCCATTTTGAAATTGGCGGTCAACGAACAATTTTTTACACCAGTGTACAAATTGCCATAGCATGGCAAACATTTTAATCAATTTACACTTAACCTTCGTCTTCTCTAGTTATGGATATAAAAGACGACAAAATATGAAAATTTCAGGGTGGGTAGATCTTGCAATTTACACTTGACCTCTGTCTGTTACACTTCTTAAAATCAAAGCTCTATAAGAGCTGAAGGTGTTCGTATGTGTTGAAGTTAAATAATTCACCTCATTTCCACTCCAATTTCAAACCATACCACTGTCCAGTCAAAATATGATATCAAGATTTGTTTGGAATATGACAATTTCCTAAATTATGAGCGTTGTTTTAATGATATGAGTTATTTACCTTTTAATTCTAAGGAATTGTGGAATATTGATACACATAAATATTTTCATGCAGAGGATATCCAAATGTTTCAGACAGAAACGGCCACTCTTTGCGTACATTTTAAAATGCATGCAATTCCCCCTCGTAAACATGAACGATTATGCAAGACGAATGACAAAGTTAATAATAATTATAAAATTCAGATCAGGAAAATAAGCCGATAGAAAATGAAACTACCTACATGCATCGTGTTTTAATAGGACTATTTATATCCACTTGCAAATTAACGTACATGTCTTAAGTCAAAACATATCGAAAATGTAAACAAACATCATTCTGCGCCCTCTAGCGGCTGATCGAGATTAACTGAATATTTACACACGTATATATTCGGGTTCGTACAGAAATGACTGCGTGAAGATCAGGCAGTTGACGTGTCAAAACATCATGAAAATTTCAAAAATATACCACAAATTTCATAACGAAAGTAGAGATTATTATATGTTTATTTATATTCCTCGCGTGAAACAAATATTTTCGTTTTGGTGAAATGTACTCGATAATCGTTTAATTTCTCATTACAGGAAATTAAATTAGTTTATTAATAGCGATGTTGTAATTGAAAATGAATTTGCCTGTATTATAAACGTCTCGAACTGTACATTCAAGCCTATTCGACACCTTCTTTTTCGTTTCAATCCGCGATCACTTTAAAGCCTTTTAAGCGCCCCGAACCCCTCTTTAAACTATGCTCAAACATTTTCACCATTCCAGGACAATAGTATGTAACGTTTTTCCAAATTATTCAGTAAATTACTGTATTATTTACATTTTTAAGTAGACTTTTTAACCTGTTTTTTTTTACTTTTTAAAGTTGCATGTATTCTATTTTATCCAATTCAAGCTGAACCGATAGCTAAGCTGTTCTATTCGAACACCAATAACATATATATATTAAAATTTAGAAAATTTCATGGAAAAGGGGCAATAACTCAAACACTAGTTTTCGGATTTTCTTTACATACTAAACTATTACCGACTTTTTTAGGAAATGTAACTCTGCCAGTCATATGCGAACTGGTTAACTTGAATTGTACTGGTACCTTTGTGTTATTTAACGAGTAAACGATAGTGATTTTCATCATGTATACTAAATGTCACACTAATAAAATGTAAAAAATAAAAAAATAAACAATCTAAAGCATTATTATAAAATGATAATTGGGAATACACGTTTAACGAAAACAAGCGAATGCTTCAAACAAAGACTTGCATATACATCCTTGCTATAAAATACAATTTATCCGAGTCGTTGACTACACAACACACAAATTTGTTACACACGTGATGCATATCATCATCATGTCATTTCTTACGTTATTAAGCCACAGGTATCACAGGTGAAAATTGTTTATTGACACAATCAACATCAGGGGTGGCTGTCAAAGGGTCATAAAATTATTGGACCATGATGCAAAATTATCATAATATAAGTTTTTTTTAAGATTTTTTGTGTATTTTAAATAGTTATATAAATTGTTCGTTTTAAAAGTATTTGTATTTTAAAATATTGACAAACAAAATATAATGAATGCATGACAGTTAATGCTGTTGGGTCATCACAATCTAGCTGTCGCCATATTGTCGGGTGGCTGGTGTAGAATCAGTCAAAATGCCGATTTTCAAATCGATTTTGACGAAATAAGATCTTTATCTTAAGTGAAAAGAATTACACCGACGGATATAGCCTATTTTATCTTTTTTCACCACATAGTTGTGCAAATTAGAAAAGTATATTAGTTCTCTCGCAATTAAGTTCTAAAAAGGGGATATTTCACAAAAATACGATATTTACAATGCCTTAAATAGGAAATACTTGTGAAAATATGTGAAATTTTAGAATCAATTTTGACGAGATTAAATCTCTTCCGACTTTCCAAAAAATTATACCGAAAGAAAGAGAAATTTATGTAGAATAAGCATATAGTTGTACATTTTAAAGAACGCAATTTTAAATCTTGGTATTTTCTATTTTTTACAAACTATCGTTATATTTCTATGTATAAAATACGACAATCCACAGGTAGCCACTTTAGTCACGTGACTGATCGATGACGCTAATAGTTTAACATGAAATTGCAGGGCGGGTAGATCTTAACATGCTGATCCTTTTCACTCCCAATCAGATTTTTGATATCTGTAACGGTTTTTGAGTTATTTGCAAAAATGCAATTTACCCCTTTGTTCTATTTTTAGTAACAGCAGCCATGTTACTTGGTTTTCGGACTAATCAAACACATTTTTGAAAATGTTTACCCTGGTGATGATTCAGCTCAAGTTTGGTAACAATTGGCCCAGTAGCTTCTGAGGAGAAGATTTTTTTAAATTGATGACAAAAAGTATCAAATTTCTTAAATTTGACCAATAAAGGGCAAAAACTCCTATATGGGTAATCAGATTTTCTTCAAAATTTCAAGGTGGGTAGATCTTGATATGCTGAACATTTTTTGCAATTTCAAGTGGACCTCTATCTGTTTTAGTTTTTGCGAGAAAAAATAAAGAATATCAAAATTTTGAAATTTTCACGGGAAAAGGGCAAAAACTCTAAGACGGGTTCTCGGATTTTCTTCAAAATTGCAGGGAATGTAGATCTTGTCATGCTGATCACTATTATCCCATGTCAGATTTTTTATATCTGTAATGGTTTTTGAGTTATTTGCAAAAAACAGCAATTTACCCCTATGTGCTATTTTTAGTAACGGCAGCCATATTGCTTGGTCCTCGGACTAATCGAACATAATTTTGAATCTAGATACCCTGGTGATGATTCAGGCCAAGTTTGGTTAAAATTGGCCAAGCGGTTTCAGAGGAGAAGATTTTTGAAAAAGTTTACGACGGACGGACGGACGGACGACGGCCGCCGTTGGACGCCAAGTGATGGCAATAGCTCACATGGCCTTGTAGGCCAGGTGAGCTAAAAAGGAGTCACCGTCACCTTCCACAACAGAAGCCGGAGTACATCTGCCAACAGCCACAACATCGCTAGAAAGCACCGCCCACTCAGAAGACAACTGGATCCGGAACCAAAATGTCATGGTGGAGACAAGAAAACGACTTAAAAGAAAAACCATCAAGAAGGTCACTCTAGATCTTCCTCAAAAAGTCTATGTTCTTGAGGTGGAAGATGACAACAGCTTCAACAGCAGCATCTTAGTAAACGAAGAAACCCTAAAGCCCTACATGAGAACGAGAGAAATAGACGACAAATAATTCTACTCGAGCATCAGAAGAAGTCATCGACATCAGAGAAAATATGAATTTTGTATACAACGAGAAGAGACTATGAGAGGATAGCTGCTGAATACAACTTCAACATGAAAGCATACCTATCAGTCCAAGCTAACACATAGTGACAATTAAAAAAGAAAAAAAATCGTTAGAAATTGTAATTAATTAAGGGCGAGATAAGCCCCGTCCATTTAAGATATCCTTGTTACGTTTTTCACTTTGTAATTCTAAATCCCCTTTTTGCCCAAGATACCTTAAAAAAAAACTAAAAACAAAAAAAAAAAAAAAGGACAGACGTTTTTCAAGAGGCGAAAAAAAGGGAACAAAGGACGTAGATGAATGAAATGTATTAGGCGTTTAATATCAAATGTAAACTACATTGTAGCCCACTCGAAAATGTTTCGATAAAGTTTGATTGTCTTGTTTGATGCTTTGTTTTGGGTCGTTTTAACCTGGAGATGGTATGTTGTCTCCTTGACATTTCCTTTCCTTTTTCATGTGTAACCGATGAATAAGTTTTTAAATGAGGCCAAATGAGTAATCAATTATATAAAATTAGATAGTTAAGTATGTTATTTTCCGGTTGCATTCATGTGAAAATTGTCAAGAAACTTTTGTTACAAGAAGTCGGTTAATGAAACATTACCGTCTAAATAAAGATAAAAAATACAAAAATAAAAAAAAAATCTTGAAAACATAACGACAGTCAATGTAACGATTGTGGCCTATTGTATGGAAGTCAAGATTACTTTTACGAATACAAGAAAGTGTCCCGACATCAGACTACAAAATAGTATACAAATGGGACAGGTGGCAGATGAATTACTTCTCAGATTAGTTGAATGAGTGTTGCAGCACAACGGACTATTCGTCCAAGACCAAAGATAAAATACCGAAGTTGCAGTAATTGTACAATTAAATATTACTAATGTTAGTTTTTCTCATGGGGGAAGTGGAAAGAGATGGTCATACGTGGACACGAGAAATTCCAAAGGAAAAGCGATAGTTTCTTCGTATACAGAAGGATAACGACAGATGCGTCATAGCAATCACAACGAACATATCAAACTTCTATCCGACTAGGCAAGTGCTTCCGGAGAAGATTTGGCATCGGAACACTCACAATATCGGAAGTACCTATCCAACAACGCCTTGCAGATGAAATTAAACTCTTTTGAAGTGATTCTAAAAGCAAAAGATAACAAGGAACACATACAATGACCGAAAATCACAAATACATGCAACAATCCACAAGGGAGCTGCATAAGATAGACACCAATAAAAGACAAAATACAAACGTAAATAACGAAAAGAACTCAGGAAAGCCGGACTTGGTACCGGCACTAGCAAAAGCCAGCGGTAGGGTTGAACCGGTTTATGGGTACCAAAACTTTCTCCTTCTTTATTCCGATTCCCTATAGTGTAATTAACAAATAAATAAAACCCAATACGGGCAGGCTATTTGATCCAAAACCATTATCTTCCTCAAAAAAGTAAAAAAATATAAAGACGAAAAGTGATTTAGAAAGATAGGTTAGAGTACTCACCGCTAAATTGTCGGCTTGTCCAAGAAACCTTGTTTGTTGGTAAAGTACCGTCGCATTACGCAGAAAATTATAATTTACAAAGCAGCCTGTGTAATATGAGCCATATTTGTCAAGGGTTTGTGGGGGGAGGACATGGACCTTAAACACTTGACATGGGAAGATGAATTTTCCGAAGTGCTTGGTAAAAGATTTTTCATGTATTTCAGTAGAAATCTGAATGTAAGTACAAGGCATAGCTTCAGCTCGTTAGATCCTAAAGCCAATTTGACGGATTCAGGCAGAATATCCTGTCAAAATGTATTTTTACGTAAAGAATGTATGTAATCCCAGTTTTTCTCGTTTTTTTTATCAAGTTTTGGTATTATTTAACAACATCGCCGTAAAATTAGGATTGAAAATTCTCTTAATAAGCTGTTTGCGACTCACGCCAAATTTCGATATCAATTGTTGATATCTTCTACAAAATCTTTTAAATGTGTTTAACAATTCATGAAATCTGTAATGTTATTATAGAAGTTAAATACATGAACTACCCAGGGAACATTTTAACAGAATCATTTATCACAGACCCAAAGCCGAATCTTAAATCTTTTTATACTTTTTGAACATCCACTACGATGTCATAATCAGCATGAGTTATTTCTCTTGAGTCTCAACAATTGCTGTATCTATTGTAAAAGGTATACGACAATAAAGAAGAACACATTTACATACACGTATGCGACCACGTAGAAAGCTTGGCACTAAACGCAAAGATGACACGATACAATATTAGTGTAAACTATTGATAAAACTATCTGGCCGATAATAAGATTTAATCTTATTATTATAGGCCATGATCATGATGATAGTCCCCCAGGAAATGAAACAACTAATGCGTATTTCACAAGCCTCTGCTGACAAATGGAATTAAAAGAAGGAACTTTTCTGAAGACAGGCAGTAGGTTTGATTTTTTATTTATCACATTGGCTAAAGGGGGAAGGTTTGGGCCCAATAAAACTAGTTTAACCCCGCCGCAGCAGGTTTGCACCTAAGTCAGGAAATTCATTATAAGCCTTTGTGTGTCTTGTCTTTTTTCTAGTTAGTTTACTCTATATCTATAGAAGTCTAGGATGATGTTTATTTCGCTGAACTTGATTACTCTTTATTCAGGGGCCGACTCCGACCTGCCGTTGGGTGTGGGGTTTTCTCACCGTTCATTGAAAGATCTTGTAGTGGCTTTGAGTTGTTATTACTCCCCTTTGGGTCGTTGTCTCTTTGACACATTCCCCGTTTCCCTTCTTTTTTCTATTTCAGGTCGTAATGTCATCGATGAAGTCAATGAGTATGGATATTTCGTTTTTTTCAAGAAATCTAGCAATGATTAGGTTGACAATTACCTTGAACATTATTAAGTGGAAACGCTACCCAACCTGTTATATGGTCACATGGTTGGTACAGCTGTGAATTTTATTCCTATATTGGACCATTTTCAGTATACATGTATTTAAGTATACTTCAAATGACTTAAATATTTGTTACCAAATGTAAGTTATAAGGAATGTCTTATCGCCTGAATCAGCCATATTTATTGGTCATTAGAAGGAAAGAACTTTAACTGACACGGAAAGGACTTCGAACAACAATATACCGAAGTTACTGTAAGTTTACTATCTGCATATGGGCATTTCGACAACTTATGTTTTCTTCAGTGCAGATAAAATCTAAGCATTTGGAAGAACATAAACTCAAAGATGTTTAAAAAGTAATAGAGAACTAATACGGGAAGGACTTTGGATTTTCAACAAACTGCTTATCTAGGTGGAAATTTACAAATCATCTGGTTCTGTAAATGGATTCGAAATAACATTTATACACAGCGATCAGTAATCACTTTTTATAACTGTTACCATTTCCAAGCTATTCGAGGCAATCATTATCTACATGTATTTTTTCAGATTTTAATTTTGAAGTTTTTTTTTAAAGTGGATCACTCTCGACATTCTTAACATGAGCTTTTCGGTATATTATATTGACAGATTTACCTAGTTTTTTCAGTTATTGTGTCATCACAGTAGGTAACGTCGTCCTGCGAGGACATGATTTTCTACGATAAATTGTCCTGCTCTTCTACGATTGTCCCGGATTCAATACGAATAATATTGAAATGTAAACATGCAGACGCTTTCATCATAGCTCTTAAGATAGGTTGCTTTCCTTAAATTGGAATAGTAAATCTTAGATAGTTATCATATAGCATACTACACGCTTTTAATCTCTCAAATTCATGAACGCGTGTTTGAAATATAAACAAAATTCCAATTTCATTAAAAATACAATTTTCTTTATAATTAAAGCACAAATTTTCAAGTAAAACCACTGACAGTATCGACACTTCAAATACATCGAATGCCGACAAGAGAACAGCGACATGAATTGTTCTGGAAGACCGTAATTCCTGATTTTCAATTTTAATGTGTCCTGACTTTTACCCGAATTGACCTGGCTTTTATGCGATTGGTCCCGAATTTAAACGATGCAAATTAGATTAAATAATAAAGTTACTCCCGTTTATTACATCCCACATCGAAGATAACGATAAATTTTGAGGCAAAACAGTTACAGAACTATAAAAGACGAACGAAGCTAATTTTTGCGAATAAAAAAAAGTCAAGTGAACGTTTAGTGAGCTTTTTGCACGATGTGTAATCGAAGTGTCACTTTTCCCGTTTGATATGTATATAATGTGTAACCCTTTTAAGGTACTGACTGTAAGCTTTGGTTTTTAACCTTGATTTCGATTCACTTGTTCGACCATAGCAACATCATAGTAAAATGATATTTCAATATCTACTCTTTAAAAATTGATGCAAATTCAACCAAATTTTACAGGAATGATTTTTGGCAGCAGACTAGGCTCCTTGCGCTAGCCGACAATTTAGCCACGAGCATTCCCTGGCCCATCTTTTCAAATTACGTTTTGTCTTATTCTTTCTTTTTCAAGATTGTGGTCTTGGAGTTAATAGTCCATCTGTATTGGGTTTTATTTGAATGTTTATAATACTATAGGGAAACCGGATAGAGGAAAGGGAGGTTTTGGTACTCATAAACCGGTTTAACCGTGTCGGCTATCCCGAGTTCCTATCGTTGTCTATGTTTGTCTTTTGTCATTTAATTGTTTTTGTGCAATTTCCTGATGGATTGTGTCATGTGATTGTAATGTCCGGCTATTGTAAGTGTTTCCTTTTATCTTTTCTCCATTAATGGTCAGTCCTTGTCGAATATTGTTCACTTCATTCTGTATGTTTGGCAACACGAGAATAATATGTACTCTTCAGACACTCATCCAGTGCTCGAAAAGGGACCAATAGGCAATACAACATATATAAATGATTAAAGAGCACTCATCGATTTAATTGTAGGAAAACTTGGCAATTAAAATCGGGAGATGTGGGCAAAACATAGCTTAATTTTTATTAAAAACTAGAGGCTCCCAGGAGCCTGCATCGCTCACCTGGCTTTCAGTTGCCACATTGAAGCTAACATTTTTGGTTATACAATTGAACTTAAGTCTCCCAAACTTTGTTAGCTCAAACACCACCAATATCTTAAACTGTATTTAAAGTCTGATCTTGTTTTACTATATTTCTTTGTTGCCCATTTTTGAAAAAAATGTACTTGCTTATGACCACTTTCAACACCAGTTTTAAAGTTGAGACATAATTTTGTAAATAGCGGTCAACAACAATTTTTAAAACCATATTTTTAAGGTACCACATGATCATCAATATTTATTTGTAAACCAAATTTCTCTGAAATAGGAAAATGTTGAATTTTCCCGCCTTTATGGTGGCCATTTTGAAAATGGGCGGTCAACAAACAATTTTTCACACGACTTTTGAAGTCGCAACATCAATACCCACTTGGAAACCAAATTTCATTGAAATTGGACAATTTTAATTTTCCCACCTTTTTTGGCGGCCACTTTGAAATGGCGGTGAACGAACAATTTTTAAAATTGGTTTGAACTTGCGACATCAAAACCTATTTGGAAACAAAATTCCATTAAAATTGGAAAATGTTGAATTTTCCCGCCTTTTTTGGCGGCCATTTTGAAAGTGGCAGTCAACGAACAATTTTCAGTATCTGTTTTGACGTCGCAACATAAATATCCACTTGGAAACCAAATTTCATTGAAATCGGACAATGTTGAATTTTCCCGCCTTTTTTTGCGGCAATTTTGAAAATGGTGGTCAATGAACAATTGTATACACCAGTTAACACGTTGCCATAGCATGGCAAACATTTTAATCAATTTACACTAAACCTTCATCTTCTCTAGTTATGGATATAAAAAACGAGAAATATGAAAATTTGAAAACTCCATGAAAAAGGGCAACATCTAAAAAGATTTTTGGATTTCCTTCAAAATTTTAGGGTGGGTAGATCTTGATCCGCTGAACCTTTTTGCAATTTACACTTGATCTCTATCTGTTCCACTTTCAAAATAAAAAATATATATATATTAAAATTAAGAAAATTTTACGGGGAAAGGGCAATAACTCCAATACTAGATTTCTGATTTTCTTTGAAATTGCAGGGCGGGTAGATCTTAACATGTTTATTATTTTCACTTCCTATCAGATTTTTGATATCTGTAAGGGTTTTCGAGTTATTTGAAAAAAATGCAATTTACCCCTTTGTTCTATTTTTAGTATCAGTAGCCATGTTGCTTAGTTTTCGGACTAATCGAACACAATTTTGAAACTAGATACCCTGGTGATGATTCAGGACAAGTTTGGTTCAAATTGGCCTAGCGGTTTCAGAGGAGAATATTTTTTAAAAAGTTTACGACGGACGGACGGACGAGGGACGCCGACGGGCGCCAAGTGATAGCAATAGCTCACATGGCCTTTTAGGCCAGGTGAGCTAAAAAAGAAAGACAAATGTTGAATTTATATGAGAATTTTTTTATACGAACAAGTACACCATAACTGACAAAATAAAAAGCATGCACCTCAAGCACGGGAATCTTTTTGCGGATCCCACACTGTGCACAAATTTTGATTGAATTTGTCGAAGGGTTAGAAAATGACAATAACCGCTTTTAACACAACATTTTTACGTGTCTGTGTGACTGGTTGAGCAGATCAGGTTTACGCTACATTATGATACCTGCAGTTTTTGTAGGCTTTCACTCTGATAGGGCTGTAATTTTGAGGCGTCCTTGTTTTTTTTTCTTGTGTGTATGTTAAATGAGTAGGCTTATTTTGTTTTGAAATTTCCTCTTTTTCCTTTTTTTTCTTTTTTTTTGTTTTTTTTTGTTTTGTTTTTTTTTGTTTTTTTGTTTTTTGTTTTTTGTTTTTGTTTTTTTGTTTTTTTGTTTTTTTTGGTTTTTGCTTTGCATTTGTTTCCCGATGTATAAAGGAGGGCCTTTTTCAAAAATTCAGAATACATTTCCTATCATCCAACGCTAATAAAAGAAACTTTTTAGTTTTCGCCAGATGAGCGATACATGCTAAGAATACAGAGATTCTAGTTTAATGATCTTGAACAGCCACATTTTAAAAATATTTTACCGTAGATGTCATGCCTGCTAAAGCAGGAAATGAGTTTTGTGATAGTATAATAATTTCCAGTGCAATTGAAGTTATGAAAAAACACACAATTATAAAATGTACCAAATATAGAGTAAATAACAAAAGTCCGAAATTGCTAAAAAAATTAGCCTAAACTGATACCATTCAAAGGATATCCCGTGAAAGCATGCACGCTAATTTACCGTGAAGTCTTTGTATGATATTAAATTTGTTTAATATGTATCATTCAGATGTATTCAGATATTGATATCTCAACAAGAATTTTTTTTCAAATTCGATTTTAGAAGAATAATAATGTTAACAGTTCTGATTTGACGTCAGAAGCGACTTGATCTGGTTTCAATATGAGCCGTTCGCTAACTGAAAAAATTGTTTAAAGTAGTCCTGGCATTTGATCTAAAATTTATTGGATGCGTGTCTAAATCGCAGTTGCTTACATGTAATTCTATCATGCACAACTAAAAAGCCAAGCATTC
>MJUU01017067.1:116726-135812 GCA_002080025.1 Modiolus philippinarum | reverse complement strand
GAAATTTTGAAGGGGAGATAATTCGTCTTTGAATATTTTCTGGAAAAAGGGAAAGGCGAACCTTTTCAGCACTTGTTCTCATAAACGGCAGCTTGGATTTTGATGAAATGTTACACAGTTGTAGTACACCATCTGAAGATGTGCATGAAGTAATATGGTTGCTGCCCGAAATTTTGAAGGGGAGATAATTTGTCTTTGAATATTTTCTGGAAAAAGGGGGAGGCGAACCTTTTCAGCACTTGTTCTCATAAACGGCAGCTTGGATTTTGATGAAATGTTACACAGTTGTAGTACACCATATGAAGATGTGCATGAAGTAATATGGTTGCTGTCTGAAATTTTGAAGGGGAGATAATTTGTCTAATATTTTCAGAAAAAAGGGGGAGGTGTATCATTTTGTCCATACTTGTATTGTGTCCACATTTGTACTGTGTCCACAACTGTATTGCGTCCACACACACTTAAATTTACACTTGCCATATTGATTCAGGGTTCAATTTGCGGGGGGTATACCTGGCTGCCATTCGGCGACAGCTCTAGTTCTGATTGGTTAAAAAACATGGCTGCCAGCACGGAACAAAGTTTAACATTGGATCCTAAGGGAAAATCACATTTTCATCTGTTCCTTTGAAACTTCTGAGGCAAATGCAACCAAACGTTACAGGAATGATGTGCTGAAGGTCCTTTACTAAGATTGCTCATTTTGTTCCAATCTGATAAAAATATGGCCGCCAGCACGGAACATAGTTTACCATTCGACCCTAAGAGAAAATCGCCTTTTCATCTTTTCCTCTAAAACTGCTGTAGCAGATTTAATCAAACTTCATTCGAATGATGTATTAAAGGTCTTTTACAAAGATTGCTCATGTTGTTCCGATTTGACAAAAAAACTTGGCGGCCAGCATGGAAGTTTAACATTCGACTTTATGGGAAAAATCACATTTTCATCATCTTCTCTGAAACTGTTGAAGCAAATTTAACTTAACTGTATTGGAATGATGTACAGAAAGTCCTTTGCAAAGTTTTCTCATTTCAATAGGACAAAAAAACACGGGTGTTAAATTAATGGAGAACATAGCTAACCATTAGACCCCCAATGGTAAAAAACTTCATTTTTGGTCATGCGTGGCAGAGAAGTACAGTACAGAAAGAGACATACCATAACTAATCACTGTGATTGTGGGAATGTGTTGTAAAGTGATGGGGATTAATTTTTACCTTGAATTTTTTTTATCAGGGCAATAACATCCAATTTTTGTAGGGAAATTTCTTGTTGTACAGGTAAAAATCTAATCAAGTAGGTAGACTTCAAAGAAATAACAGGTAAAATAGTTAATAAAATTTAATCATCCCACTCTGTTTTATGGCTTTTTAGGTTTATCACAGTGATAGTATGTCTGTGATTTTATGTCTAAAGGATAAATCTATGTCTTTCCAAGTGATTTGTTATGGTATGTCTCTTTCTGTACTGTATTTTGTCAAGTGAGCGATCCAGCCCAGTCTCTGAGCCTCTAGTGTCCAAATAAAGCTTCTTTGCCTTTTTTTTTACATAAGACAACAAATGAAAGATTTACTCAAATATAAAATCACAGTCAACCTTATCAACCACCACTACCACTACAGACTAACTATGACAGACTAAAACCGACTAAAACAAACTCTTTGTTTCAGACTGATATTTCATTGTAAATCCATAAGATCTTGCTTGCATTCCACATATTACCCCCTTTTAATAAATTTTAATTGTTAATGCATGTATATGTAGTTACCTTTAAAATGAAAGTTTAAATTAAATGTTAAAATACACAGGCTGCCAGGGTTTGCTTGAATATAAAAAGGAATAATAAAAAATATATCAATGAAATTCAAACACATGGTGTTACACTCCTCACAATCCTAAGAAGGCTTCTTAGGATGATGTTTATTTCGCTGAATTTGATTACTCTTTATTTAGGGGCTAACTCCGACCTGCCGTTGGGTGTGGGGTTTCCTCACCATTCATTGAAGATCTTATGGTGGCTTTGAGTTGTTATTACTCCCCTTTGGGTCATTGTCTCTTTGACACATTCCCCGTTTCCCTTCTTTTTCCTATTCTATAACACTTTCCAACCATATGCTTCCTTAAAGAAGCATGGACCCTCTCAGGTTACTTCAATGTCCCTCATGACATTCCATACATTGGGGATTGAAGTTCATCAGGTATAAAAAACAGAGTGGTACTGTGGATAAACAAATAACACAAAAAGAGCTAGAAATCTACACTCTTGGAGTTGCAGGACCCTGTTTAGTACCCATGGAAACCCAACAGTAGCAAAAAATGAGATTTTTGAGAAGATGGGCTCTCATAAACGCTCCTCACATAAATACCTGCAGAAAAAATCTCAAGTTTTTGGTTTTTGTGTTTAAAGTAAAGGTCTAGAAACGTACCAGACTACAAGAAAAAATTTAAAAGATTTTTTTTTGAATTTTTGGCTTCAACTTGAAGGCAAAATTTGCTAAAATCAGCATTTTTGAGGAGTATCAAAATCCCACCCTACTGTTACAAACCAAGGACTGTTCATGTCTTTTATGCATGATAGCATAGAGGGGTAACCACTCTATAAGTATACCGAATATAGCTTGCCTAATTGATTACAGCAGGTTTCCATGGCAACAAAAAAGTCCAAAAATGACCAAAAATTGTATTTTCAGCCGGGGTACAGAGAGGTACAAAAAGTATTCGGTTACCAAGTTTTTTCACTATATATTTCTTATAAAACAACATTTGTTCAAAAAATTATTGTGAAGCCATTTTTTATCCGATTTTGATATAGTTTTCACTGTTAATTAGATAATTTAATGTNTTTATAGGGATAATTTTGAATTCATTTTATAAGTTGTAGTTTTAAAGCTTCAATCATTTAAACAGAAAGTAAAATTTTTTTTGTGGAAATTCCTTCTTTGTGCAAGTAAAAAAATGACGTCATATTTTCACTTTGTGTTTAAATCATCCGTTCTCTGAAATGAAAAGTTAGAAAATTATATCCAAATAAACAATGAAAATTGGTTTATTTCTCTTTTTAATGGTGCAAATTTTAAAGAAATCGGATTAGAAATTGCTTCATAATAATTTTTTGAAAAAATGTGATTTTACATAGAATATATAGTGAAAAAAAGAGAGTGACCGAATACTTTTTGTACGTCTCTGTACCTGTACTTTGGTCTATCTCAATCCCCTCCACCCCCTTCTTCCACATACCTGTATAAAGATGCTGGCAAAGTTACATTGAAAAGTGCTAGCTCATTTGCATAAGTTTGCAAAGTCTTGAAAACGAGGAATTCTACAAAATTAATTCAGGTGTGAAAGTGTTAAACTTCATGTAAAATTTATTTGAATTAAAATACAACCAACAGTACTCCTAATTTAAGCCTTGATACACATGGAAACAAATCATGAGAAAGGTGATATTTACTTAAATAGATGAACTTTTTGGCAACACATTGAAATTTTATGAGTCACATTTTTTTCAGACATGTCTATTTGTCATAGCTTGTACTGACTATTATTTTATAACAAAATATAAGAAAACTACATGACATTAAAGCTCAACTCTCATAGTTTTCTGTAGGATATAAACCTAAGTGTTATATGTATTTTTCATTTAATAAGCATGCTTCTTTATAAATGTCACACAAAAAGTGTTACACTACTGGCATTTTTTGTCTCGCCTGCGATGAATGTCGCAAAGGCGAGACATAGCGATCATAGATTTCGTCGGCGGTTGTGGCATTGTCGTCCACATTTGGTTAACCCAAATGTTAAACTTGTTTTGGAACTTCAATAACTTTCTCAAATCATATGAAATTTGGACACAATATTCAGTGCAACTTCATCATTGAATCCCAAGTTTATTTTTTGAAAAAAAAAAATAATTCCAATTTTTCTGTATTTTTCCTTTAGTTGGACTTAGTTTTTTTTCGAAGAAATTTTTTTATTTGCACCATTATCTCACTACCATAGACTGATGATTATTGGTAAGTGGTTACATCTTTAGTAGTAACCAACATCCATACCAGAATTATGTCACCCTGACCTATACTTTCCGTTTCAATGAATTTGGCTAATTTTTGTGTCGCCTGCTGTAAGCAGAGTCGACACATAGGGATTACTATCTGTCGTCTTACGTCGTCGTCGTCGTCCTGCGTCGTACTGTGTCGTCCTGCGAATCCGCAACTCCTTCAAAACTACTAGTCCGATTCCAACCAAACTTTCAGGGAATGTTGTTCACTTGGTGTAGTTGTGCACCTGATACTTGGAATTTTGATTTTACAGATTTTAGAGGTTCACGGAGCCAAAATTGCTCATTTGTGAGTCTGTGGGGTTTGAATCTGCAACTCTTTCAAAACCGCTTGTTCAATTCCAAGCAAACTTTCAGGAAATGTGTTCACCTGGTGTAGATGTGCACCTTAAACTTAGAATTTAGATTTTACAGATTTCAGAGGTTCACAGAGCTAAAATTGCTCATTTGTAGGTCTGTCGGTTTTTGAATGTGCAACTCTTTCAAAACTGTTAGTCCAACCAAACTTTCAGGATTTTTTGTTCACATGGTGTAGAAGTGCACCTGATACTTATAATTTTGATTTACAGATTTTAGAGTTTCACGGAGCCAAAATTGCTCATTTGTGGGTCTGTCGGGTTTTAAATCCGTAACTCCTTCAAAACTGCAAGTCCAATTCTGGATAGTTAATCCTCAACTCCATCATAGCTATAAGTCAGATTCTAACCAAACTTGCAGGATATGTTGTTCACCTGATCTTGTTTTGCATCTGATGCACAATATTTTGATTTTACAGATCTTAGAGGTTCACTGAGCCAAAATAGCTCATTTGTTAATTTAGTTCGTTAATGTGGTACTTTTCAAAACTAGAAGTCATATTCCAACCAACCTTTCAGAATTTGTTGATTCAGTTGTGCACCTAATACTTGAAATTTTGATTTTACAGATTTTAGAGGTCCACTTTGCCAAAAATGGCTCTTCTGTAGTGCAGGCGACACAAGTGTTCCATGGAACACCCATCATTTTTTTTTATTTAGGTCCATATATAAACAATATTTCAAACAAAATTAAATGCATGAATTTTATTTTTATATCGAATTGTTGCATATATTATATAGATGGGCAATTAGCTTTCGGAATTTTATTCCGGTTCCAACTTTGGTAAATTTCCTGATAATGTCCAAGACTAACAATTTTTGAAATTTTTGCATACAATCAAACATTTTAGCCATTTTTCATAGCAGACATAATTCTGAAAACTAAGAATAAAAAAATATGGTTCCTAACTTCGTTAATTTCCTGCAACTCTTAAAGACTACCAATTTTGGGGAATTTTTGTTAGCAACAATGATTTTAGTATGAATTTTTCAATTGTTAGATTTCAAAATTTTTTTATTCTTATTTTGGTAAATTTCCTGATACTCTCAAAGACCAGTTATTTCTTAGAATTCTTAGCAACCACGTCTTTATATAGGCCAAAGCATAATGACAACGGAGTGAGCAGGAGAGACACTAGGTTCGGCAGAACCTTTACGAATTTTTACTGTTTTAAGATAATGCCACACTATTTGACAGTTACATTTGAGGAACAGAGAGACATATTCTGAAATAAAAACACCCGATCTAAATCCTCAAATATAAGTGTAACAAGGAGAAAAGAAACAGAAACAACCCATAATAGAAATAAACATTAATAATAAAAAATCAAAACATAGCTTTTATCCTTTCGAGAACTGTTTTTGCATTTCTAGTGCCAATTCTTGTAAATGTTATGGATTAACTACACTTTTCTCCATTAATAATTCTGGTTTATAAATACAGAAAACTAAAGTAGTTGATAATTTGATTAAATGAAAAAAATTTCTTCAAGAAAATTTATATTCCAATTTTTTTGAGGTTTGTTGAAAATCTACTAGGTAATTAAGTAATCTGCATTTGACAAAACAACTACAGTGAAAGTACTATTATTATTCATGGGGATCCAATTTTCGTGAATTTCATGGGTCGCTGAAACCATGAAATTAAGTTCCCAATGAAATGCATTTTTCCTTCGAGTTTTATAATTGATGTCCACGAATAAAAGTACTTCCACAGTATGTCAATTGCAGATGCACCTCTTGGATTGTAGACCACGTGTGTATAGTGTCGCTTGCAAGTGTTTCGAAATTAGTTTTGCTGATAATTTTTTAATAAACCTATATCAGTCAACAGAAATATTTCATCAGCCATCCATCACCGACCATCTAACCATAATTTATTAGTTTACATTCTATTTGTCATTCATCATGACTCATGTGTCAAGAGTTGCATTATTTGCCGTCATCATCTGGTCATCAATTATTTTTACTATCTAAGTTATTTTTCAGCCATCAAGTAAATGGTCAACGATCAGTCAAATAGGAATGTTAAAAATTAAGTGATCCAAGAACTGTAGTACATTGCTGTCTGCCATATTGCTTTTGATTTGGACCTCAATTTCATGGTCTTTCAACCATGGTCTTTCTTTTTTGTTAAGCTCATGCATGTAATAGATCAGTTTCTCGTTTATTGTAAGTTGATAGTTAATGATATTTGATAAATAGATTTTGCCGTTTATAGTACATGATTTTCTGTATTAACCTTTATCTCAAGTAAGCATTTTAAGTATTTTCATTGTAAATAGATAGGTATCAAGTATTTTAGGGGGTAGGTTCAGCGGAGGCACACAAGACATATTTTTTTCTACACTTGTGTATGAATGAATTTCCACTTTATCATAATTTTTATTCAATTTTCAGAAAGCATGACTATGAGAACTACTTATGTACATTGATGTATACTCCATCGCTGACACCAACAGCTTTTGCTATACAGGCATTTAATGTTGAAACAGCACAGGTATTTAGTAAATAAAAGTTTATTTTAAATTATTTACCGTGTTTACGTTTGTAATTTTATATGATAATTTTCTTTTGTCATGTTATTGATATTATGTTTTATATTATGGAGCACTTTTCATTCACATTATGTCATGGTATGGTATGGATCCAGTGTCATTGAAATGATGTTTAAGGTGGTACAGGGGTCTAAAAATTGTCAGATAGAATGTTCTGATATTTTCATGACTTACACTTTATAGTTCGAGCATATAAAAAATAAAATAAGAATTGAGGGTCACCGGCCATATAAGTGGGACTTGATGGGGTTTAAGTGGGAAGCGGTATTGGCTTTGAAAGTGAACGGGAAATTGGATTGTCACAAAAAAGTGCACATGAAAACGGGAAAGGGTGTTCGGGTGAAGTGGGAAACGCTGAAAAAAACCCTGTGAACTGGGAAATGGGATTCTTTTAAGAGTCTTTGTAAAATATTTTCCTGCTTGTGAAACTGGAAAGTAAAGGGACCCCCATTGAGACCCATATAAGAATGAAATCTGTCATGTAAAAATCAACTATTTTGGTTGAAATGATACATAAAATTAGCAAATTTTAACAAAATGTTAATATATTTTAGTTACATTAGATAGAATTTAAAAAAAAAAAGTAAACCTGTCCTTCCATTTCCATGAAAAATAATTGCGGGTCACCAAACTTATTTTTGGGGGTCACCGAACTTATTTTTGAATAAATTGTAAAAAATTGATCTTTTATGCCCCATGAATCGAAGATTCAGGGAGCATATAGTTTTTGGTCTGTCTGTCTGTTTGTTTGTCTGTTTATCTGTTTGTCCACAAAAAACTATATCATTGGGTATATCTTGTGAATGGTAAGTGAAAAAGGCTTTCATATTTTGCATGTGTATTCCTTGTGGAAAGACCAGAATTTTGGACCTTGAGACATTGACCTTGGCATTTGATGGACTTTTTGAGAAAAATAGTAAACTTTAACATCAGGTATATCTATTGAATGGTAAGTGGTATGGCTTTCATATTTTGCATGTACATTCCATGTGCAAGACATTTTAATTGGTACCCGAAAATTTGATCTTATGACCTTGACCTTAACATGTGAACAACAGCATAAAAACTTTTAACATTGAGTATATCTTTTGAAAGGTAAGTGATAGGACTCTCATATTTTGCATAGATATTCTTTGTGGGAATACCTCTCAGTTTGTCCCAAAATATTTGATCATGTGACCTTGACCTTGACATGTGACTATCTGGTAAAATTTCACCAGAAACATGAAAGTATATTGTTTTATTTATAGAATATGAAGTCATTAAACTCATTTATCATGTTTATGAGAAAATTTTTCTTGATGTCAATAGAATGTGTATTGTAAAAAAGATATTTTACTAAATTATTCAGCATATTTTCTTCATTTTAAACTTAAACATTTTGCATATCCTTTGAATAGTAAGATTGTATTTATTAAGTTACCCAGACTTATGTTTAATCCATTTCATAATATTTTTCAATTTAGTTTCACAGGTATTAATAAATATACATATATATCAATGATGAGGGATGGTGCTAAAAATATTTATTACTTTTCTTATACAATCAATATCTATATATACCTCCACAATTTGGGAGAACCTGTATGGAGTACTTATGACACTGATAGACAGAAACACAATGAGTTAATTATAAATGTTTCAAAAAGGGATAGGGGTGAACACTGTTTTCTGAATAATGTTTGGATAATGATTAGAGGGGCCTTTGGGTGACTTTTGTGTTTGTATCCAATTACAATCATCATTTGTTGTGATTTAACTTTTCAATTGATATCAGAAATTAATAGTACATATTAATTTGTCAAAAGCACAATGGTAATTGTTCAATGTGCTAAATGTTTCTTCTTAACTACTACTCAGGGGCATAAGTGTTTCAGAAAACACATCTTGTCCTAATTATTTCTATATGAATTATTTCCCCTTAATAGAACAGGAATTTGCTGAAAAGATTCAACATCCTGCATGGTTACCTAATAAAAGTGGCATATTTGATTAAATCTAACTATTATAAGACATTAAAAATCATTATGCCAACATTCCCATAGTAAATTCACATTGTGTCCTTGTATGATATTTTTTACCTGTGATTGACATTATGTTTAAGTATTTGTATGAATCATCTGTGATTGACATTATGTTATAGTATTGATATAAATCACCTGTGATTGACATTATGTTATAGTATTGGTATAAATCACCTGTGATTGACATTATCATAGTGTGGTATGGAGGATATATCAATGGCATTATGAGAAATATCTCCTTTCCTCCTATCATTCATTCACGTTTCTTTTCATTTTTCCCCACTTGTCTTCAGAGTACCGTTATTTTTTTGCAGCTTTATACTTAGTATGTCCATTTTAAGCACACCTGGCTGTGCCAGGATGAGCTTATGCTTTCACTTGGCACCCGTCTTCTGTCAGTCGCTTAGCTAGCTTTTAAAATCTTCTCCTCTGAAGCCACTGAGCTACAAGGAACCAAACTTGTACTGAATCATCACTAGTGTATTTAGTTTCAAATTTATTATTTTCTATGTCCCATATCAAACAACATGGCTTCCATTACTAAAATAGAACATAGCGGTAAATTGCAGTTTTGATAGGACCGCAAAAAATTTGAGGTCATATAATGGTATGGCGCTGCCATTGTCGTCGGAGTCATTGTCTGTAGACACTTTTGTTTTTGGTTAATAACGTAAGTTCAAGTTGATCAATTCTCATCAATGTTCCTTAGCACAAAAGGAAGGCTTGGAGTGGTTTTGGATTTTGTGGCCCCTCCCGTTTTTATACGACCGCAAAAAAATTGTGGTCGTATAATGGTATGGCACTGTCGTCGTCGTTGTCGTCTGTTAAGACACTTTTGTGTTTGGTCAATAACTTAAGTTTAAACTGAAGTTGATCAATTCTTATGAAATTTTGACATAATGTTTCTAGGCACAAAAGGAAGGCTTGGTGTAGTTTTCATCATTTTGGCCCCTCCTTTTAAAAAAAAGGGGGCCAAAAAGGGCAAAATTGGGTGTTTTCACATATTTGGCTTTAGAATATTTATTATTTATCAGATTTTGATGGGGTTTCTTCCAGTGTGCTCCTGAGGAAATTTCCTATCTGGGGTTAGTTAACGGATTTGAAGTGGCATGTACCTTTCATGAGAGAAATGGGGCCCGAAAGGGGCGAATTTCAAAAAAATTATTTTTTTATTTTTAGTCCGATTTTGGTGCAGTTTTTATACGCCCGTCTAATGACAAGAGTATTATGGTATACCGATGTCCGATCGTCCGTCCGTCTGTCTGTCTGTCTGTCCGTCCGTTTCATATGTCGTGCTCTAACTTGACAACCATTTGGCTGATTCACTTCAAACTTTGTAGAGGTATTTGGTATGATGGCCTCACGATCTGTATACTTTTTTGTGAAACTTCGATTTTTCTTGCAAGAGTTATGGGACTTAAATCGTCAATTTCAAGGCAATTTTTTACATGTCGTGCTCTAACTCAACAACCCTTTTGTCAATTCACTTCAAACTTTGTAGAGGTATTGGGCGTCACGATCTGTATACTTTTTCGTGCAATTTCGATTTTTCTGAAAAGAGGTATGGGACTTTATTCGTCAATTTTAAGGCAGTTTTTTACATGTCGCCCTCTAACTTGACAACCATTTGGCCAGTTCACTTCAAACTTTGTAGAGGTATCGGATATAATGGCCTCACGATCTGTGTACTTTTGCAAATTTTGATTTTTCTTGAAAGAGTTATAGGACTTAATTTGTCAAATTTAAGGCAATTTTTTACATGTCGCACTCTTATGTATAAGTACTTTGTTCAGCTCATTTCAAACTTTGCAGATTGATTTGTTAAAGAGATATTAAGCTCAATTAGGCACTTATAGGAGCTTTTAAATTGAGAACCTCCTACCTAAATCACTTTTGAAGGGGAGACAACGGGCGTATCATGCGACTTGGCGCAGCTGTTTATTTGCAATGGATTCTTTATGAAAAATTAATATAGTGCTGCACCATCAGATTTTTGATAACTTGTTTCCTTTTCGAGCTATGAGAGGCCAAATGGGGCAAAAATTTTAAACATCCAGATTACCTAAAATTTTTATTTTGCATCTGATTTCGATGGGATTTTTTCTTTAGGCACCTCTTGTTGTAAGCTTTCAGTAGTACGTCAGCAGATTTGGCGTAGCTCTTACCATTTCCAAAGTATGAGGGGTCAAAGGGGCCGAAATTGCAATTTTTGAAAATATGTAAAATCTCTGTTTTTATTGGCTTCTGATGGGATTTTTTTTCTTTTGATTCCTCTTGTTGTAAGCTTGTGGTTGTACGTCAACAGATTTGGCATATCTCTTACCGTGTTCAAACTATAAGGGGTCAAAGGAGCCAAAATTGGAATTTTTAAAAATATGTAAAGTGATTATTTTAAATCGGATTTTAATTTGTATTTTCTTCTTTGGATTCATCTTGATATATTCTGTCAGTAGTATGTCAACAATTTTGCTTAAGACTTTCAGTTTGGTAGCTCTCAGGGATCAAAAGGGCTAATTTTAATGTTCCTTCGTTTAAGTCCAGCTAATTACTGTGTCAAGTTCCTTATTGTGTCCATTCAGGTACTGTGTCCTTATTCACTTTTAAATTAACTTTTTCGGTGGTCGACATGCTGTGGTTGTATCATGCTGCTCTCGGCGTAGCCCTTTATTAAAAAAGGGACGTCTGGCGTAAACTTTTCATTCAAAGATCTTCTCCTCCGAAGCCACTGGGCCAACTGGAACCAAACTTGGCCATAATAGTCCTTGGGTGGTCCCCTACAAAAAAGGTGTTTTTCAGGTCCGTGCTATATCCAAGATGGTGGCCAGCGGGAAACATAGTTTTAATATTGGACCCTATTGGAAAACACATTCAAAGATCTTCTCTGAAACTGTTAAGCCAATTGGCACCAAACTTACCCACAGTAGTCCTTTGGTGGACCCTTACATAGAGATGTTTTTCAGGTCCGTGCGATATCCAAGATGGCTGCCAGCGGCAAACATACTTTTAACATTGGACCCTATGGGAAAACACATTCAAAGGTCTTCTTCTTTGAAACTACTTTGCCAATTGGAACTAAACTTGGCCACAATATTCCTTCGATGGTTTCTGACAAAAATAATGTTTTTTGGGTTCGTGCTATATCCAAGATGGCCACCATCTGGGAACATAGTTTAACATTGGACCCTATGGGAAAACACTTTCAAAGACCTTCTCCTCTGAAACTACTGAGCCAATTTGAACCAAACTTGGCCACAATAGTCCTTTGATGGTTCCTTACGTAAAAGATGTTTTTTTCAGGTTTGCGCTATATCCAACATGGCCGCCAATGGGGAACATAGTTTTAACATTGGACCCTATGGGAAAAGAAATTGAAAGATCTTCTCTTAAACTAATTGGGCATATTGGAACTATAGTTTAGTTATATACATGTATAAGTACTGGCTCTTTAACATAAAATGTCTATGTTAATGAGAGCGTCTTGTTTTAATTCTAGTCCAAAATTGATGCATTTTTAGCTCACCTGGCTATGCCAGGATGAGCTATTGCCATCACTTGGCATCTGTCGTCCGTCCGTCGTTAGCTCACTTTCAAAAATCTTCTCCTCTGAAACCACTGGGTCAAATGGAACCAAACTTTTACTGAATCATCACTAGGGTATCTAGTTTCAAATTTATTATTTTGTATGTCTTAGGTCAAACAACATGGCTGCCGTTACTAAAAATAGAACATAGGAGTAAATTACAGTTTTTGGCAAATAACTCAAAAATCGTTACAGATATCAAAAATCTGACGGAGTAAAAATGATCAGCATGAGAAGATCTACTCATGCTGAAAATCTGATGACCCGTCTAAGAGTTATTGCCCTTTTTCCGTAAAATTTTCAAAATTTTGATGTTTTTCACTTTTTATTAAAAAACTATAACAGATAGAGGTTAAGTTTTTTTGAAAAAAATGTTCAGCATGTTAAGATCTACCGACATGGATATTTTGAAGAAAATCCAAGTACCTATATATGAGTTGTGGTCCTTTATTGGTCAAATTTTCGCGATTTTTTACTTTTTGTCCTATATTTCAAAAACGCTTTGAGATAAAGGTCAAGTTTAAATTGCAAAAATGTTCAGCATGTTAAGGACTATATTTTATTGAACACATTCAAGTTTTCCGACCACTTCCAAGATGGCCGCCAGCGGGGAACTTAGTTTACCATTTGACCTAATGGGAAAATTCATACAAAGAACTTCTTCTTGAGAACCACTGAATGGATTTGATTCAAACTGGGCATGAATGATGCCTTTGAGGTGCTGACCAAGTGTTATTACTTGGGTGCCAATCTGTCATCTTACAGGACCCACAGCATTGGACCCTATGGGAAATGTACACAAAGATCTTCTAGAGAATGATGCCTGTCAGGTGCTGACCAAGTGTCGCCAGCTGTGAACTTAATTTAACAAAAGATCTTCTTCTAGAGAATTGCTTAATAGATTTAATCCAAACTTTGTTTATGAGAAGCTGACCAAGTGTTGTTACTTCAGTTCTAATCTATCATACAACATGGCTGCCAGCTATGAATTGGACCCTAAGGGGAAATGCATACAAAGATATCATGGAAAACCATTGAATAGATTCAATTTAAACATTGCATAATTGAAACTTGTGAGATTTTGACCAAGCTTGTTACTTTGGTGCTGATCCGTCTTCCGACATGGCCACCAGTAGCAAAACTTAGTTTAACATTGGACCCAGTGGGAAATGCATAAAAAGATCTTCTCCTCTGAAACTGCTTGAACAATTTCAGTAGAATTTTGATATGAAAGTCCTTATGTGACCCTCTTCAAAGTTTTATGTTAAATAGCTGCCAGCAGGGAATGTAGATTAACATAGGCCCCTTGAGTTTGGAAACTGCATTCAAAAATCTTCTCTGAAACTGCTTGAACAATTTTAATTAAATTTTATAAAAAGTTTCTGATTTTTATGTACATACACCACCAAAGATGGACCATCAATTGGGAATTATAGTGCTGCAGGACCCAGGTGAGCGATACAGGCTCTTGAGAGCCTCTTGTTTTTCAATGGATTCCTGATGGAAAATTAACATGCATTTAACTGTTAGATTTTTGATAACTTGTTTATTTTCGGAGATATAAGGGGCAAAACGTAGCCAAAATTGCAAATGTTCAGATTACCTAAAATTTTTATTTTTCATCATATTTCAATGAGATTTTTTGCTTTAGATTCCTCTTGTTGTAAGCTTTCAGTAGTATGTCATCATATTTTCCGTAGCTATTACAGTTTCTGAGTTATAAGGGGTCAAACTGGCCGAAACTTCAAGTTTTCAAAATATGTAAAATTTTTATTTGTAATGGGATTTCGATGGGATTTTTGTCATTACTGGTTCCTTTTGTTGTAAGCATTTGAGTGTATGTCAACAGATTTGGCTTATCTATTACTGTTTCTGAATTATTAGGAGTCAAAGGTGTCAAAATTGCATTTTTGAAAATATGCAAAATCGTTATCTTAAATGGGATTTCAATTGGATTTTCTTCTTTTGATGATCTTGATGTAAGCTGTCGGTAGTATGTCAACAGATTTAGCGTAACTCTTACATTTTCTAAACTTTAAGGGATCAAAAGCATGAAAAGATTAATTTTCATGTTCCCAGTTTGTTGCCAGCTACCTTATTAAGTCCATTTAGTTACTGTGTCAAGCTCTTAACTGTGTTTGCAATCACTTTAAATTACACTTGTTCAAATTTCATTGGTCAACATGCTGTGGTCGTATCATGCTGCGCTCTGTGTAGCCCTTTATTGACAAATATCTCCGAAACCGTTACAGATATTGAAAAATCTCAAAAATTTTGTTTGTTTAATTCAAGTCCAATTTTTATGCAGTTTTTATACCCTGCCACACGAAGTGGCGAGGTATTATGTGATACCCTCAGTCGTGTGTCCGTCCGTCCGTCTGTCCGTCGGTCCGTCCGTCCGTGTGTCCGTCCGTCCGCCCGTCCGTCCCCTGAAGGTTTCCGACTGATAAGTTGTGAACGAAATAACATAAGATCTTCAAACTTGGTATGTGACTTGTTTACCACAAAACTCAGACAAAGTTCGATTTGGGGTTCAGAGGTGCAAGGGGTTCTGGAGTTATGCCCCTTTTAACTTTGAAATTTTTCAAATTTTAGGGTTTCGGACTGATAACTTGTGAATGAAATAATATTTTGTCTTCAAACTTGGTATGTAACTTGTTCACCACAAAACACAGGCCAAGTTTGAATTTGGGTTCTGATGTCCAAGGAGTTCTGGAGTTATGCCCCTTTAAACTTCGAAATTTTGCGAATTTTAGGTTTTCCGACTAATAACTTGTGAATGAAATAATATATCGTCTTCAAACTTGGTATGTAACTTGTTAATAACAAAACACAGGCCAAGTTCGAATTTGGATTCAGAGGTCCAAGGGGTTCTGGAGTTATGCCCCTTGAAACTTTGAAATTTTGCGAATTTTTGGGTTTCCGACTGATAACTTGTGAATGAAATAATAAATTGCCTTCAAACTTGGTATGTAACTTGTGTACCACAAAACTCAGACCAAGTTCTATTTTTTTGGTTCAGAAGTCCGAGGGGCTCTGGAGTTATACCCCTAGAAACTTTGAAATTTTGCAAATTATAGGGTTTCCGACTGATAACTTGTGAATGAAATGACATCTAATTTGGTATGTAAGTTGTTTGCCATAAAACACAGGCCAAGTTTAATTTTTGGTTCAGAAGTACACAGGGATCTAGAGTTATGCCTCTCTAAACTGATATTTTGTGAAACGTGGCGGGGTATCATGTAATGCACCATTACTATTTTTTTCAATGGATTCCTTATGGAAAATTAACATGCATTTAACTGTTAGATTTTTGATAACTTGTTTATTTTCGGAGATATAAAGGGCAAAACGTAGCCAAAATTGCAAATGTTCAGATTACCTAAATTTTTTATTTTTCACCATATTTCGACGAGATTTTTTGATTTTGGTTTCTCTTGTTGTAAGCTTTCAGTAGTATGGCATCATATTTTCGTAGCTATTACAGTTTCTGAGTTATAAGGGGTCAAACTGGCCGAAACTTCAATTTTTCGAAATATGTATAATTTTTATTTGTAATGGGATTTCGATGGGATTTTTGTCGTTAGGTTCCTTTTGTTGTAAGCTTTTGGTAGTATGTCAACAGATTTGGCTTATCTATTACTGTTTCTGAATTATAAGGAGTCAAAGGTACCAAAATTGCATTTTTTTTGAAAATATGCAAAATCGTTATCTTAAATGGGATTTCAATTGGATTTTCTTCTTTGATTGATCTTGATGTAAGCTGTCGGTTAGTATGTCAACAGATTTAGCATAACTCTTACAATTTCCAAACTTTAAGGGATCAAAAGCATAAAAAGGGTTAATTTTCATGTTCCCAGTTTGTTGCCAGCTAATTACTGTGTCAAGCTCCTTATTAAGTCCATTTAGTTACTGTGTCAAGCTCTTAACTGTGTCTACAATCACTTTAAATAACACTTGTTCAAATTTCAGTGGTCAACATGCTGTGGTCGTATCATGCTGCGCTCTGTGTAGCCCTTTATTGACAAATATCTCCGAAACCGTTACAGATATTGAAAAATCTAAAAAAAAAATTATTTTTACCTGAGACTTTGCTATCACTTGGCATCTGTCGTCCGTCGTCGTCCGTCGTCGTCCGTAAACTTTTCACATTTTGACTATCTCCTCTAAAACCACTAGACCAATTTTAACCAAACTTTACAGGAATGATGTATGGTAGGTCCTTCACAAAGAGTGCCAAAATTTTTGCGATCTGCCAAAAAACATGGCCGCAAGGGCCGAACATAGTTTAACATGGGACCCTACTGGAAAATGCACAATTTGGCTGTCTCCTCTGAAACAACTGAACAAAACTGAACCAAACTTTATAGGAATGATGTATGGCAGGTCCTTTACTTAGAGTGTCGAAATTTTTCCGATCCGCTAAAAAACATGGCTGCCAGCGCAGAACATAGTTTATCATGGTAACCCCTGCGAAAATATCATTAGCAGTTCCAGAACTATTCATGAAATGTTCTTGGACAACAGTTCATGAACTGTTCAAGAAAAGTTCATGAGAAGTTCGTGAACATTGATTGAGAAAATTTATGAACTAACATTACTGCTCTTGAAACAGTTCATGAATATTTCTTCATGAACAGTTCATGAATTTTAATTCATGTAAAGTTCATGTAAAGTTCAAAATACAATTTCTTGAATAGTTCTTGAACAATTGTACTTGAACTGTTCAAGAAAAGTTAGTTCATGAATTTTCTCATTTAATGTTCACGAGTTCAAGAACTGTTGTCCAAGAACAGTTCAAGAACTGTTGTCCAAGAACAGTTCAAGAACTGTTGTTCAAGAACAGTTAAAGAACTGTTGTCAAAGAACAGTTCAAAAGCTTTTGTTCTTGAATTACCCTAGAATTATGAGTAATAGTTATATTTGATTTTCAATGAATAAACTGAGAGAAATGGACCATACATTTAGACCATACAATTGGACAATACAACCTCTAGTCGTGAAGTCATATTTTTTTTCCTTCTGTCATCAGAAGGGTCTTATTTTGGTCTTTTTGTAACATACCTCTGGCGTCTTTCAAACATGACCCTGTATGAAGACATCATATACATGTAGGATATCTTTATCTGGATCCAGAGTGTTATTTTTTATTTATGTGTTTTATAACTTTGACATCTACAGTAAACTTTATTTACATTTATCTAGCTATGTGTCTTACCTTTTACTAGCTTCATTTACCTTTAGAGGATTGGCAGATGAAATGTATTAACCTTTCCGAAAACTACATAGTGCTAACATGTTATTGAACATAGCACATAATAGTATCCACAAAGGAATACAAGCAAACCCATTTTCTGCTGGCATCCATCATGTCCATTGTACATGATATTTCTGTTTTCTTGTGCAGTATCTGACAATAGCAAACCAAAATAATCCAGAAAAGTAGGAATTACTCGCAAACGATCATCCTTGGTTTAACTGTTATAAAGATTGACAAATCAATACAAGCAAATCCAAATTTGCCCCCCTTTTTTGTCACGTGGTATCCTATAAATACAACCTACATCTGTAAATGGAGGTCAAGTTTATTTATCACCTACGATGATCCTAGAGTAGCTAAGACAACTTGGGCCTGGTACGGCCGAGATTTAAAAAAAAACCAATATCTTGGATCACAATACCCATTCATATATTTCCCTTGAAAATCTGGATCCAATCCAATATTTTATACTTATTGATTGGGTATGAGTGGAATGGTAAGTTTATTGTCCCTGAGGTACAACTATTGCCCGAGGCATAGTTGTATCCAAGGGGACAATAAACTTACTATTCCACAAATATCCAGTCAGTAAGTGTTCAAAAAGATATGTTAATGAGGGAAAATAATTTATGCTCATGAGGGAAAATAGTCAAATCTTTGAAAATGGAAAAATAGTAGAAATATTGTATGATCATTTGTTATAGAAAAAGATAACTAAGGTATAATAATGTGATCTATTTTTTATTGTTGCAATTGCCAGTGCAAATATTGCACACTGGACACTGATTTTGCAATATAATTTACATGTAGGTTATTTTTAGTTACAATTCTCAATAATTAGGATTGAATGTTGTAACACAAACATGATTTTATGATGGTATGCCAAATTATCTAACCATTGATATAACAGGTTGATGAAAATTGCACCACTTGGATATATTTACTTGTCAAAAAAAGTTACCAGTTCTAGGGGTACAGCTGTGTAAACCGATGTATAGGAAGAGACCCCCTCCCCCGGGTGCCAATTTTACAGAAATAATTACAAAGTATGGTTTTCACTTTAGCTCCTACTCTAATCATTTATTTTGTACTGGAGTAACTCGAGTTCATACCCTAGATACGATAACGTAACCCTCAGTTCACTATGTTCCCGTGAGGGTTACGACTTGGTCCCATTACCCGTAATGGAGCAAAATTTGTTTCAGTTTGCAAGCCAAATACCTACTGATGTATAAACATAATCAATTCTT